>JAOTRH010275664.1:0-39160 GCA_034768845.1 Heliamphora exappendiculata | reverse complement strand
CTTTCGAAATTAATAAATTTATTTTAATTAAACGGATTTTTATAACTCTAAAAAATATTTTTAAAATCTAAGTGGGAGAGAAAATTTATTCACAGATAAATCTCGCGGTCTCTATCACCAGTTTGTAAGCGATGCAATTAAACCCTGCGTGTCGGCAGTAAGGCCTTCCTCCCAAACAGACAGATTAATTGCGGTATTACCAGTACAAACCTCATTTAGGGATAATTCTGGATAATTGTTAGTGTGGATCACTTCTCTAACTGAAAGATTCATTGTGAAGCGATTAATTTTGGATTAGGTGAAGGTTAACACTTAACTGTATATAATAGTATCTTCTTCAACTGAGTCACTACTATTATGTGCTAGACCGAAACTATACCAGCTATTTAATTTTACTTAGCATGGTAATTTTCCTAGATAGTATAACTAAAAGGAATTGACCTGTCTGGTCTTATGATAGATAGTAGACGTCCATCCAACGTGGCATGTTATTCACTGATTACCGGGCTGCTGGCGAACTAAATTTAAAATGGTAGAGGGAACCAAATTAAAATAAATTCAAAATTTTTCTTATTATAATTAACGGTTTTTTAATTATATAATTCTTAGGATTAAAATGGATTTCAACCCAATCGCTTTAATACTCAAAGAAAATAAACTTACGAGACCAAATTTTGTTGACTGAAAATGTAACTTGGATATAGTTTTAACAACAAATGGTATTCCTTCAATACCAGAAAATGCGTCTGTTTCAGAAAAAAAATTGTTCCTTTGGACCGAAAGACAAGAAGAAGAAAAAAGTTTCAAAATAGGGAGACACGATTTTCAAGGTACTTAGTGGACTACAGACTTGTATGAAAAAGCTGAAAGACAGATGTTTTCACTGCAACCAGACCCGGCATTAGAAAAAGCTATGTTCAGTATTTCTCAAAAAATAGAACAAATAGGGTAATTTCTATTCACTGGTTGTGGAAACATGTTTAGCAGTGTTATTTACCAGTGCCTGGTGTATAGATACGGGAGCCACTAATCATGTTTACAATTCATTGCAGGGGTTCTAAAAAATTCGACAACTTAGTGATAGGGAGATTTACCTGCATATGGGCAATAATACAAAAGTAACAGCACTTGCAGTAGGAGATGCCACTCTCAATTTTGGTAGAGATCGGGTTTTAATATCGAGAGATTGTATTTATGTACCTACCATTAAAAAAAAACTTAGTTTTCATTTTTGAAATGGCTAAAGACGGATATTTGGTTTATTTTAATAACTCTGTGGTTATTAAGGATAATAAACGGGTTATTTGTTCTGGTACATTGGTGAATGATCTATATTTTATTACTCCAATCTCTCCTACACTACAGCTGATTAAAATGAATAACACATTTAATTTACTATATAAGAGAAAGTTTCCTTCTTTAAATAAACCAAACGTTTTTTTGGCACTTACACTTGGGTAATCTTGGGTCATATTAATCTAAAAATAATTTAAATTCATTGAAAATGAGACACTTCTAGTCTGTGAATTTTGCTTAGAGGGTAAGATGACCAAGAGACCCTTTTCAGCCAAACACTATAGAGCTAAAGAACTATTGAAGCTGGTTCATTCTGATGTGTGTGGACCTATAATAATCCAGGTTAGAGGTAGTTTTGAGTACTTTTCCAGTTTCATTGATGACTACTCAAGGTATGGATACATTTACCTGAAGCACCGTAAGTCTAAATGCTTTGAGAAATTCAAAAAATTTAAGGCAAAAACAGAGAAGCGTTTGGGTAAAAGTATCAAATCACTACGATCTGACCATGGTGGAAAAAACCTATTTGGAGAGTTTAAGGACTACTTATCATCAGAGGATATTACATCCCAGTTGACTGCACCGGGCACTCCACAGCAGAATGGTGTAGCAGAAATAAGGAATAGGACTCTTATAGAGATGGTAAGGTCAATAATGAGTTATTCAAGTTTATCAGATTAGTTTTGGGGACTCGCTTTAGAAATTGCAGGTTAGAGGTAGTTCTAAGTTAATACCTTCTACTCCCACAGAATTGTGGACCGGGCGTAAGCCTAATCTGAAACACATTCAGATTTGGGGGTGTCCAGCACATGTGCTGAAAGGGAAGACATGTAAGTTGGAACCGAAAACGAAAGTCTGTTTCTTTGTAGAGTGTCCCAAGAAAACGAAGGGTGGTCTATTTTATAATTCTAAGGATCAGAAGGTCATTGTTAGCACCGATGCCTGATTCTTGGAAGGGAATTATATTGTGGATCACAAGCCCAAAAGTAATATTATTCTGGAAGAACTGAGAGAAAATACCAGTAGAACGGAAGAGGAACCATAAGTCACTGATATTCCATTATCCCGTCGTAGTGGGAGGATTATCGGGACAGGTGCAAATAAAAAATATAGTGCTGATGCACAAGGTTCAGATTCTGTACAGCCTGTTACTGCTAGTACATAGACACAGGTAGTGTCTCGTCGTAGTAGGAGGGTTGTTCATCAACCTGACTGGTATATGTTCTTGGGAGAGTCTTTTGACAGGATCCCGGCAGAACTAGATACCGAGCTTTGTAACTATAATGAAGCACTACATGACAAAGATGTAGATCTTTGGCAAAGGGCTATGAATTCAGAGATTAAATCTATGTATTCCAATAAGGTCTGAGAACTTGTAGAACCACCCGAAGGGATAAAACTCATTTGATGTAAGTGGATATACAAGAAAAATAGAGTAACAGATGGAAAGGTTGAAATCTTCAAAGATAGGCTTGTTGCTAAAGGATTAACTCAGAAACAAGGGATCAAGTATGAGGAAACCTTTTCGCCAGTAGCCATGCTTAAGTCTATTCAGATTCTCTTATCCATTATCGTACATTTTGATTACGAAATCTGACAAATAGATGTCAAGACAGGTTTCCTTAATAGAAATCTTGACGAGTGTAGTTATTTGATACAACCAGACGGATTCATTGCAAAGGGTCAGGAGCACATGTTGTGCAAGTTTAAGAGATCTATTTATGAACTTAAGCATGCAACGAGGTCTTGGAATACTTAATTTGATCAAGTATAAAGTCTTATGGTTTTGATCAAAGTCCGGATGAGTTTTGTGTGTACAAGAAGCGTGACATAAGCGTGGTGATCTTTCTAGTACTTAATGTAGATGATATCTTGCTCATCAAAAATGATGTGGGGGCATTATCTATGATTAAAGTATGGTTATCTGGGCAGTTCAATATAAAGGACTTGGGAGATGCCAGTCACGTCCTTGAAATCAAGCTTGTGCGAGATTAAAAATAAAGAATGTTGGGCTTATCACTAGCAAAGTATATCGATGATATTCTTGCTCATTTTAGCATGCAAGATTCTAAGAAAAAGTTTCTCCCTTTTAGACATGGAATCACTCTATCGAATGATCAGTGTCCTACAACACCTGATGAGATAGAGAGGATGAAGGCGATTCTTTATGCTTCGGCAGTAGGAAGTCTCATGTATGCTATGCTTTGTATTAGATTCAAAATCTGCTTTGACATTGGTATGATTAGCAGATACCAGTCTAATCTAGGGTAGAAATATTGGACTACGGTAAAGATTATATAATCAAGTACCTGAAAAGAACTAAGGATTATATGTTAGTTTACCAGGCAGACAGTCTAGTACCTTTGAGGTACACAGATTTATATTTTCAGTCAGACATAGAGTTTACATAAGAAAACAACCTTGTAGATCCTTTACAAAGAGTTTACTAGTTAAAACTTTTGATAATCATGTTGAGAGCATGAGAGTCAAATGTATGACAGCATGATTTTGAGTATAAGTAAGAGATTGTTAGGGTTGGTATACTAAAAATCATGTTTTTAATATTTAATTTAATTTTTAAATAAAATTAATTTTTTATTTTATGAGAATTTTTATAAACAATGTATGTGTATCATTTCTTTAATATTATGCATGGATATTCGATATTATGTATAGTATTTAATATGGTGTGTAAAGTACGACTTGCACACAGAAGATCAGATTTTAGATTCTTATAGAATATAAGTTTTATGTTCACAGTTTAGATCGAAATAGACATACTATTGGTACAACTATAGCACAGAATTTTACAAGTCTTGTCTTGGTTACGAAGAACAGATAATAGCACCGTCTATTGTTTCGACTCTCTGTGTTAGTACACTTTGTGTTTATTGAACGGAATATTTAGGGTAATTAATTTTGTACTGACTATATAAATTAATTCACACCCCAAGGTTATTATGAATAATGCTTATCCTCTTAATCTTGAAATAATTATTGATTTGTGTATATTTAATATTCGTTGTTTTAATTTATTAGAGGGTGCGATCTTATATGGGTTTATATTTCCGATGAGTTGAATAATGGTATTATTTATATGGAAAATATTAATTATTGATGGAATTCACGTTCCGAAGATCAGGATTAACGATATCCCGTTAAGGATGCTTATAAGTTTTGATTGGGCCAAACCCTACAGGTGGATTTAATTATCCGGTGGTCAAATAAGTTAAGCGAAAGAGTTTAACAAATATCAAGATATCGATTAAATTAAATTATCAGTAATTAAATTTAATTGGCAGGTAATAAGAATCTTAACGTGGGGAGAAATAGTAAATATTTAATTACAGGAGCTCAATGCAAGAAGGTTTTAAGATTATGGGTCTGAGTGCAATTATAGTTATTTAGTGGTGTGAACTGTAGTTCAGTGTTTTATGAAAATTGCAGAAACCGCTGCATGTCTTTTCATAATTGCAAAAACCTCCAGTAGGTGTCTGTGTTCCACTGAAAGTCTAACTCATAGTTACTCCCCAGGTTCTTGCTGTAGCCCTATATATACGCAGGTAGGCTGAACCAGTTTGAGATTGATAATTCATATATCATTATCATTATGATATTATTTTTGTCTTTAAAAGACTTAAATATATCGGAGTTCTGCTGGTACGAATTTTTAGAGTATCGTAGTCCACACTACGTTCGAAGATCGCGTAAGAGAATACATTAGAATACCAGAACTTCAACTCAGAATCAAGTCGTAGTTGAAGATTAGATCGATAAGAGGTATTTATCTAAATTAACTTTGGTTGTACGGGTTTATTTTTTATTGTTCGACGTCAAAATTTTTATCTGGAGCCCGTTTCGACATTTGCCCGTCCAGTTAATTTTTTACCGAAAATCGTTTTACAAAAATAATAATCTTCACAATATTACCTCCAACAATAACCACTTCACCCGATTACATACCACAACTGTTTTATACCGCCACAAATGGTGTGGGGTTTAGTGCCAACCATTGGCCTTATCTGGCAGTGCCAACCTTAAGATACAGAGGAAAGCTACAGAGGAAATCTTGATGCCTTCACTAGGTTTAACCCAAAGTATAAAGACACAGAGGAAAGCTAGAGACACTCTAGTACCCTTGGTGTCTAACAGGGTTTCACCTTCCAAAGTTACAAAATTTACACTGGGATGCACCCAGGGTGTTTAGCAAAAAAATATTCTAAAATTTTACAACTTAGCCACTAGGGATGCCATAGGCCAAGAAATGAAGATATGACCAACTCCAAAGCAACATACCCACTGAACATGTTATAGGTACAACTCACAAATGCACAAGGTTTGACTTGTATGACCTTTGATGTTCAAAGTTGTAACTACTACAATATTTATGGTATAACCAATTCAAGGCATAAAGTATAACCATTTTAAGCACGAGGTGCAACTACTTTAGCATGATGTATAATCATTTTATGCACATGGTACAATTAATTTAAAGCATAAGATATAACCACTATTACACATAGAGCACAACGTTTTCTATGCCCAAGGTATAATCATCATAATGCCTAACAAATTGAAAGCATACTTTAAAACTAAGTGGATTTTCTCAAAATTCAGTAATTTTAACCTAATTTGCAGAGCATGCTTAGGATACTAAATCAATTTCAATTTTTTTGATTTTTGGATATGTTATATTTAACATGTCTCCTAAAACTTTCGTGAAGGACACTTGGTGAGATTCTTAAAAAAATACTCAAGATATTTCCCTCCTAAGAAAATGTGTCAGAACACCCTTCAAAACTCCAAAGTGGTGATTTTCAGCAACAAACATAGAGAGTTTAAAAATAATTTGGGAGATCAAATAGAAACTAAAAGACATGATTTTTGGATAACACTTAGATTAGAATGCCTCTAACATTTCTCATGAAGAACACTTTTTGGATTAGTTATTAAAAATGTGAGTTTTGAGTCTCACAAAAAGGATATACATAATTGATCTTAAATCACTAAAAGGTGATAGTAACTTGTAGTGGTGTTTTAACTGAGCAAACCTCAACAAAAAGGGCTCATTTTTGGTGTGTAGACAGACAAACATGTTAGTTACAACTTTCATAAAGGAACCCAAGCTCGAATTTGGTTCTAAAATGGGGGTTTTTTGCCTCTGCTGTGACGCCCCCAAACTCGGGGATATCTAGAGCATCAAATAACTAATAATGGTACGAAAAAATAATAATCGATCAACACTCATCAAGTAGGAACGCAAGAGTATCATAATATTAAGATTACAGACCCAAAATAAATTGTGCTTAACAGAAAATATTAAGAAAGATAAAGCTAAGTTCGGTGGTCCAAAAGTCAAATGCTGCAGACTAGTAGAAATTCGGCTCGCAGGAGCCACGGTTCCACCTCTTCCGTGGCAAGTTGGTCGACGGGAACTTTCAGGTCCTCAAAACCTGGCATGGAATGCCGTGAGTTAAAACCCAGAAGGATCGACATAGATATACAAAAATTTTCTAAGTACATATCAAAACATAACATACAGGATGATAGGATAATTATAGCAGTGAACATGATAAGAATGATGTAATCAATTTAAATTTTCTATTCTAGTTAAAAACGTAAGTTATTCTAGGTTCTCCCAAATCGGGGTGAACCATCCTAAACCCCATGATTCTAGCGACGCTGACCAAGTCTACCGACCGACGAATAGCGTTCCTTCAGCCATGGGACGACTTCGTAGCGAACTAAATGTCTAGTCAGGTTATCACTGACGGCAAGGTGTCAGCAACGGTATGACCCTTGTATCTCAAGTCAAGATCGAGCGCGGGATCGCGTATTCTAACACCTATTATTACGCCATCTGAACTGCCTTCGTCAATAGTACAATTTATTTACAACAACGTGTATTTAGCACTTGGGGTAAAAATCTCTCGAAAATAACCAAAGCATAAAGCCACAAATTAACCACAATTTTTCAAGTGTCATTGTACCACTCTAAAGTTCGATTTTTTTCATTCTTTCATATAAAAATATAAACAGTGAATCGCGTAATTCTCAATCCAAGGATGATATGGAATGACATATAAATACTTTGTATGGATATTGAAAATTATATACATGCATAATTTTCAATACAAGTTATTCTAATTTACATTCTTGATATGTGCACATATGTACATAAACACTTTGAGTCTAGCTAGCACATAAGTATGCAATTTTAAACACATAAAAATACGTAAATGACTTCACAACTAAATAAATTAACCAAAGCATGGCATGAAATCATAAGAGTAACCAAAAATACAATCAAACTCTTAGGTCTTAATTCTCGAAAATAACCCTCAAAATCCCTTCTTATGAGTTTGAGAATGGATCTTGAGTTTTGGTGAAAATAGAAGATAGGAAGAGACTTGAAAATAGAAAATAAAAGTATAAAAATGTTATTCCTACCTTGATATAGCTTGGTGGATGATGAATTTAACAGCTTCTTAAAGAAAAATTCAAGATTTTTGAAGAATACTTGATTAATACCAACTAGTCTTCATTTTCTCTCTCTAGCACACACTATAAACACTTCGAAAAAAAAAACAGCACAACGAAAGAGAGGGAAAGAGAGATGGCCGAATATGAGGTGTTTGCCTCTTTTTAAAATCATTTTTGTAGCTACAAAAAGTATAACGATGTATATGTAAAGCCTATAAATGCCTATGTCCACTAAAATTGTATGTATGAAAAGATAAAGTAATAAAAAATTAAGTTGAGTGTGCTAGTGCCAAGAGGGGTTTTAGGCTCTAATTTGAGTTTTTAGTATGTATTATATTGATATATTGTATAATTAATGATATATATACACTATATTATTCAAAAATTGAACTAAAAAATTAATTTAATGTATATTTTTTAGTATAATAATTATAGTTTTGAATTAAAATAATAATTTTAAGTGTTACACTAAATTTTTATAGAGTTAATTGGTTTTAGGTCCTATTTTTAGAACATAATTAGAATGGAATTTCATGACAAGTTAAATATTCCTATAGGTCTGTTTTAAAAATTTTTAAAAATTTAGGACTGCTTTGCCCATAGACATACTTTCCGTAAATTAAGTTCTTTTTCCTTTAAAAACAAACCCACTTCATTCGCTAGTTTTAGTTTGAATGGGAGAACATTATTTGCGGATTTATTGGATTTTTGGTTTGGAATGGTTTTCATTTTCACCTCCCTCGCTGGTTCCAGTTGTATAATTGAAGAGTATCATTGCGGGAAAGATACTGATTTATAGGGATTTTGGTTTTGTAATGGTTTGCATTTTGAATGAGTAGATTTTGCATAGAAAATTATCAAGAACGTTATCGTTGCAGATTTTGCATTTTGAATCATTGACACAAAATCATGCTTGCTCATTCTAAGAAAATGATGGCAACATAAATGAAAACGTTATCATTTCGAGAACGAGAACACATTAAAACAATTCACATTTGAGTGAATGAGTTCATTCTCATTTTACATAAATGAAAACATTATCATTTCAGTTTATGGAATGATTGAGACAATTCTCATTTTAGTTTATGAACTAATTCTCATTTCACATAAATAGAAACATTATCATTTCAAGAACGAAAAACATATTGAGCCGCGGTATAAATGGAAAGGTTTGATATGAGAAAATTTGAAAGAGACATTTTAAACTGAAAAAAGGATGATGCTTACAAACAAATTGAGACAATGAGACAACTTTTGAAATAAGACAGTCATCATTTTGATAAATGATTATAAAACTAAGAAAGGATGATGTCCACAAATTGATATAAGACAGTTTGAACTTAGACAACTCATTTTAACATTTTTTAAATGAGAAAAAATGATATAAGAAAATTTGGTATGGGATCGTTCGAACAGAGAAAGGATAATACTATTAAAAAGTCATGAACTTCCAAATCAATATAGATTTATCCAATTCAAAATTTTCTCCATTTGTTTCTGTAATGGTACCTTAAAGAGCATAATGTTATCTGTTTTCTCAATTTGTTTATATAATGGTACCTTGAAGAGGGTAATGTTACCTTCATGATTGGCAAGGTTTAAGGCGCCGTTAGGCTTTGTTTGCTTCCCGCGGGATGAGAATCAAATAAGAAAAAGGGGTATTTTGAGACTTTCACCTTCTAATAGGATTTGATGGGATAAAAGTTTTGAAATGGGACTTAATTCTAAATTATAAAAATGGGACCTGGGACTAAAGAGCACATTTATATATTGTAGTTTAATTGTAGCATTATTTTGTTGAGGTGATTGGATCAAATTTTAATTTTTGTGTAATTTGGTAACTTGGCATATATTTTTAATTACTTTTATTTTAGTTTTAGTTTAATTTGGTAAATTTAAGTTATAAAATTCAATTTTTATAATTTGGTATTACTTTTACCATCATTTAATTAATTAGACATTGTATTAAGTTTCTTTTTAATTTTTTTTAAAAGTTAATATTATAATTTGTATTATTTTATTGAGTTGTTATTCCTTGAATATAAGTATTAAATGTTGTAGAGATTTGAGACTATCTATATATATATCAATTCTCATATGTGTATATATAGACTACTTTTTGAATTTATTGATAAAAATTTTCAAAACTAACTTTTTACTTTTTGGGGTTTATGTATTATTTATTTGAGTAGTTGTAGAGAGAGAGGGTAGTTTTTATTATATATATATATATATATATATTATAATAATGTTTTTTTACTTTTATTTTGAATATTTTATTGGTTATTAGATGTTGTAGTCACATGATATCTTATTAATTATTATTTTTATTTTAAAAATTCTTTTTATATGTATTTTTGTGTATATAATAAGTATGTGTTAGAGATTTATTGTACTTTATTTTATGATTTATAATTGCTATTATTTTTAATTGCAATTATTATCGTCATTATTATTATGATTCTTGTTATCATTATTTATTTATTTATTTTTAAATCCTAACGTTGGGTGATCATGATGATATAGGCGACTACACTACAATTATAATACCGTTGCTATTCGTATGTCTAAAAAGCGGGTCCTTACAGCAACAATGATGACTGGTTTAAATTTTGACACGTATTGGTAAAAAAATCACATCTTGAGTTTTACAAGTCCAAATAAGTTTAAACTAGTTTTAAATGAAAGTTAACTTCAAGATATAATTCTAAACTCAAAAATCAATATTAGGAGATTTTTTAAAAATTATTTATGAATTTTCAAAGTTAAATCTAGCAAGCATTGAAATTAAAACGGGAATGAAATTGAATGATTCAACTTTTATCTCTTTTTGTATGGCTTAAATTTAATACTATTTTTGACATGTATCATGAATTACTTATAAAATAAGAACTTCAACAAGTATTTTTAACAAAATAAGTAGAGATCTCTCATCAAATAGATCATACAAGATCACAACATGAAAGAATAACCCATAACAACTCCTAATCTTGTTTTAAACTTATTTTTTCTTACTTTTTTTATACAGTATCCTTATTTTATCATTTAGATTGATTGAGATAGATTTAGATTTGAGCAAACAGAGAGAATTTTTGAGAATTTAACTTACATTCAAGATCAATATATGCTTTGATTTGACAAGACATTGGACTTAGCTTTAATAGAGTTCCTTCCTTCTTCCTCTTTGCTCTTCTTCTTCACTTCTCTCTCAAGAACACTTAGAGAACAAGAAAATTTGACTGACTCTGTTAATTTCTCCCTCTTGGCCGAAAATTAAAAAGGGGAGGGTTGTCTTTTAAAGAGCTTTAAGTTACTGGAATATGTAAAGTTGGAGGGGAGTTATGAATGTTTGGGATTATTAGTATGTAGGGGTTACAAGTATATGAAATTATGAGCCTTGAAGAGAAGGATTAAGTTATTATTATTATTATTATTATTACACACGTGCGCACACACACACAGATAGATAGATAGATATATATATATATATATATATATATATATAAGGTTAATGGAAAGCATTATGGGTGTGCGATTATGCATTTTGAGAGTGATAGTGAGTTTTATGAGGTTTATGGAAAATTTTTATGGTGTGTTTTATGATAAATTTTAGGATGAGTTTTAAGTAAGGTTAGAATCTGAGTGTGTAGGAAAAGTAATGAGAGAGAGGAAAAATTCGATTGATGTGGAATTTATGACTTTATTATTTTGCAGTATTTTAATAATTGTTTGAATTAAAGGAATTTCTCTTCTACTTTAGGATTTTTATTCTAGGATTCATTTATAGGGTTTAGTTTTTTTTGTTTGCAACATGTCTCTATTTTTTTTCTATATTAACCACGAGGTTAAGAAATTGGGTCCTCACATGTTCATTGGCAAGAATAACTTCTCTCTGTAACAGATGCGGATGAAGAATTTGTTGATCTAGCAAGAGGTTCCTAAGATGTTTCTCGGCAAGGCAAGAAAGCAAGAGAAGATGCATGATAACGATTAGAATGTTCTTAATTGGAGGGTCGCGAGTTCAATTCGGTTGAATCTGGGAGACAAAATTATTTACAACGTACATGATGTGCAGACAACACATGAGATCTGGCAGAAATTAGAAGATCTCTACGTGAAGAAGAATCTGACTAACAAGTTGTACACAAAAAACAATTGTATGGATTACAGGTGAAGGATGATGCAAATCTTTTGGAACACCTAAATGAGTATAATATGCTCATCACACTATTATCCAGGTTTGAATTAAAAGTTGATAATGAGGATAATGCAATACTCCTATTGACATCGCTTCTGACCTCCTATAATCACCTGGTGACAACGTTGATGTACGAGAAAGACACTCAAGAACTTGAAGAGGTCATGGGTGCTCTTTTGTTATACGAGAAGATAAGGAGGGATGGTGAATCAGATGTAGAGGGCGTGTTTATGCTAAGTTTGAGTCAAGGAGGAGAATGAGTAGATCCAGTGAGCAAGGTTCCAATAGTGAAAGATCTCAGTCCAAGTCACATGAAAGAAAGGATTGGAGTACTTCTATTGCCACAAAACTGGTCACTTTAATAACTAGTGCCAAGAATTGAAGCAACATATGGAAGAAAAGAAGAAATGAAAAGTGCTAGTAGAATTTGTCAGTTTAGCCGAGGAGCTGTCAGACAGTGAGATATACAGAGATGTACTTTTAGTTTTCTCAAATTTTAATTTTTTTATCAAAGTCATAGATACTAAATTCAAGATGCTCGTACTATATGTGTCCAACCAAAGAATGGTTTGACACGTATAAACCTTACAACGGTGGTACAGTTCTGATGGGAAATGATGTTGCCTTCATAGGCATTGGAATCGATACAGTCAAGATCAGAATGTTTGATAGAGTTGTAAGGGTTTTGAGGATTGTCAAGCATGTTCTAGTATTTAAAAAATTTTAATTTCTTTAGGAACATTAGATTCTTTGGATTGCAGGTACACATGAAGGAAGTGGAGCAATAAAGATTAGCAAAGGGGCTATGCTTGTCATAAAATGATAAAAAATTAGAAATCTCAACAAATTGGTAGAGAACATGGTGGTAGCTAGAATTACCACTACCACAAAAATAGAGTCTAACAAAGACGGTTCGAATCTTAGATATTCACGGCTTGGTTAGACTGACAAGCTGAATAAAGAAGTTATTCAGAAGAAGAAAGCAACAAACGAGGTGGATCTCGATCAGAAAAGTTTACCCAAAAAATCGGGTGATGGTGGTTCAAGTTAACAGAATAGGGAATAGTTTAGTGGATAACCTTCGTCTTAGAAGAAAGCTACAGGTAGCACACGCAGGGTTCATGGGTAAGTAGCAGTGTCAAAGAAGGTGAAATTTTCACAAAAGATTGAAAATTTAGAATTTGAAAGATTGTCCAAAAGTGATAAGATTGCTGATTATAATGGGGTCAAATTCAAGTGTGGCTTGGATTTGGTTCAAGTTAATTTAGGTTGTTGATCAGAAAGGGTGAAGCACTCATACCCATGAAAGGGGTGCAGGACTGGTGGTCGATAGATATTCAAAAATGGTTCAAAAATTCGAGTCAATGTGGAGATTGTTCGGTTGGTGTCTTGAATTTTGACATCCAAGTTCGGTAGGACATCCAAACAGCGTCAGAATGGTGAAAAAGGGAAAAAATCACAGAGCCTCTAGAGACTATACAGAAATTAAGAGGGGGTTCTGACCAATCGAGTGATCTAAGACCGCTTGAGGGGTCGGTGAGAGGCACGAGTCACGAGTGGAAATAAGCGGAACTCAAAATCGATTCTTAACTAGGGAGTCATAGTATAATGTATGTTAAGGTACTTTTAGTTATTTAAAAAGAATAAGTCGTATATGTACTAAATTTGTCAATGTCAGGGTTGTATACTAAAAATTATAGATTTTATTGATTTTAGTATTTTATTTTATTTTTTAATAAAATTATTTTTCTATTTTATGAGAATCTTAATGAATTGTGTATGCAATATCATTTCTTTCATGTTATGCATAGATGTCTTTTATTCTGTACAGTATTTAATTTGGTGTGTAGAGTACGGCTTGCACACAGAAGACCAGATTATAGGTTCTTACAGAATATAAGTTTTAGTTCACAGTTTAGATGGAATTAGACAAACTATCGATTCTACTATAGCACAGAGTTTTAGTAGGCATGCATTGGTTACGAAAAATAGATAATAGCGTTGTCTATTGTTCCGACTCACTGTGGTAGTACATTTTGTGTGTATTGAACAGGACCACATTTGGATAATTAATTTTATACTGACAATATAAATTAATTAACACTCCAAGGTTATCATGAGTGTATATGCTCTTAATCCCGAAATAATTATTATTTGCGTATATTTAATATTCGTTGTTTTTATTCATTAAATGGTGCAATTTTTTAGGGATCAATATTCTAGGTGAGTTAGATAAGGACATTAAATATATGACAAATATTAATTATTGACGAAATTTATGTCCCGATTGTTCGGGATTGACGATACCCCCTTAAAAAAGCTTATAAATTTTGATCAGATCAAACCTTACAGGTGAATTTAATTATCCGGTCGTCAAATAAGTTAAGCGGAAGGATTTAAAGAATTTTAAAGAAGTCAATTAAATTAAATTGTCATTAATTAAATTTAATTGGAAGGTATCAAAAATCTTAACGTGGGAAGACTAGTTAAGCATTTAATAACATAAACTTGAATAATCGATTTTGAGAATGTGGCTAGGAGTGCAATTACGATTCTTTAGTAGTATGAATTGTAATTTATGTTCATATTTAATTGCCTTCGGGACAGGTTAATTTTCATAATTACATTAGAAGCCCAAGTCATATTTACTCTATAGGTCCTTGTTGTAACCATATATATATGAGGTTATACTAACCCTAGCCCACATTACATTTATTATTGAATTAGGATTTTCACATAAATTCTAGGTGGCTAAATTTGCAGGTTGAAGATCACAATAGATCATAGCTCACTCTACGTTCGTGACTCGCATCTGGGAATACAGTAAAAGGCTTGATCGGGGCTTCAACTCGAAGGATTCACATTCGTGGTTGTTGCAGTCACCAAAATCATTCTACCAAATTTTGAATGGTATAATCCCGAATCTAACTTTGGGAGTATGGATTTTATTTTGATCGTTTGACATCAAAAAATCTTAAACTAGAGCCTGTTTCGGCAATTGTCCGTCCAGTTTTTTTAATCGAAAAGAATTGTATTCAAATCAATGATCTTGGCAGTTTGCCTTTAATAATTGGTATCAGAGCTATTTTGATTTATGAATAAGGTTTAATCAAGGGATTTGATAGCTGTAGAACTGTGCTAACTTTTTTTTTGTAGATGTTCTAATCCCAATTTTATGATCATTATTTTTGTGATATCCTAGTATTCCACATCGAAAAGAAAAAGAAAGTTCCTGAGTTATAAAGAAAAACCTTGGACCCTTATATTTAACAAGGCTTTTTTTCAAGTGGTAAAGACCCTAGCAGAACTCTGTAGTTAAGCGTACTTACGCTGGAGTAATACAAGGATGGGCAACCCCCTAGAAAGAATAAAATCGTGAGGGTTTCGCCCAAAGCGGACAATATCGTTACTATGTGAAGGGACAGGATATTACAGATGGTATTAGAGCCGACTCTCCTCACCTCCAAGTGGGGGCCACTTCCGTCTTGCGTGACACGTGAGTAGGCTACTGAGTGGGCAAATCGATAAAGGACTGGCAGACTACTGGAGCTGGTAGGCTACTGCACGGGGACGTGCAGCTCTAAGGGGGTGGATTGTGATATCCTGGTATTTCACATCAGAAAGGGAGAAGAAGTTCCTGGGCTATAAAGGAAAAACCTTGGACTCCTATATTCAACGAGGTATTTTCTCAAGTGGTAAAGACCTTAGCAGAGCTCCGCAGTTAAGCGTGCTTACGCTAGAGTAATGCAAGGATGGGTGACCCCCTGAAAAGAACTAAATCGTGAGGACTTTGCCCAAAGCGGACAATATCATTGCTATGTGAAGGGTCGGGTGTTACAATTTTATTCATGTTTGATTGAATGGTTGAATGATGATTATTATTGGTTTTTAATCACGAAAGTTGATCGTGATAATTTAGGATTTTTAGATCGATTGTGAACTTTCGGAACATAGGTTTCGATGTAAAAGCTTTATTATGTTCTTTATATATTGTTCGATATATATAAGAACAAGTTTGAAGGTGCAAGAACACAAAGAACAGGCGACGGAAAAATCGGCGGCGTCGGTTGTGGTTTCGGAGTTTTTAGGCAACAAATCGCGGTGGTTTTTCACTATTTTGGGATAAATTTTTCAACAAATTTTTTGCAGGTTTTAGGCATAAAAAGTAGCCGCAAAAAAATTCGAAAAATAGTAAAAAGCTAGCACAAAATAGCCTCAACGACGACGGCGGTTTAAGCCATTTTTTGTGGTTTTTTGAGATATTTTTGAAACTTTTTGAGTAATTTTTAGGCGTAAAATAGCAGCAAAATAGTGTTGAAAAATAGTCCAAAAGTTGGAGAAAAATAGCCACAAAAGGCGACACAAAAAGCGGCACAAGCAGCAGCGGTGGGCAGCTGCACCGGGGGGCGTTTCGGGGCTATTTTTTGAGCTTTTTCGGGACTATTTTGAGGTGTTTTTTCTAGCATTATACAGCAATATTTCAGTGCTAAAAAGAGCAGAAAACCAAAGCAAGAACAACCACAGGACGAGCGGTAAAAGGCAGTGGCAGCTGGCAGCGGTGGTGACAGTGGCAGTTTGGGGCTATTTTTGAACCATTTTCGGGGCTGTTATCAAATGACTTTATGGACAGAAAAATACTATGTTTCGTAAGCTATTTTTCAAAAATAATTGGGGCAAAACCGGATGCCGGAGGAGGCGGCAAAATCCGCAGCAAGGCACGGTGTACAGTGGTGCTGACGGCGTCGGTGGGCTAGCAGTGGTGGCTATCCGGGGCGGTTGTTTTTTACTCAGATAATGCGGGATGGTGTTGTATTTTTATAACACTATGTTTTGAAGAATTCTGATAGAATTTGGATGCTGAAAGGTAATTCTGATAAGATTGAATGATTTCAAGTTTATCGTTTAATAAAAAGTTAAAATTCAAAAGAGTTTTTATTTTATCATAAAATCGAGACATATATATTTTATATTTTATATTTATTTAAATTGCATGGATGATATATATCTGTTTATTTTAATTAATTCAAAAAAATTCGATTTTAATTATTTTGTAACTGAAAAATAAAATAAAAATTTCTTTAATTAAAATTATTTTTTTGTAAGAAAATTTTAGATATTTTACTTTGTTACAAAATAACACGTTTAAAATAATTATTTATTAAATTGGATATCTTGAAAAAATGTAAAAATTAATTTTAAATTTTGAATTAAGTAAAAAGAAAAAAATTTAATTTTAATAAATTATTTTTTTCGAAAAAATATGTAACTTAAAAATAAGATTAAATTCTTGATTTTTTTATTTAAGATTATTTTTTAAAATAAATAAGAATTTTGAAATATTTTATTTGTTACACATTAAAATATGAAAAGATGGTTCGAAAAGAATCGAAAATTTTCAAATTGTGTGATTTTTCAAAATTAATAAGTTTATTTTAATTAAATAGTTTTTATAACTCTCAAAATATTTTTTCAAAAAAATTAAGTGGGAAAAAAAATTTATTCACATATAAATTCCGCGGTCTCTATCACTAGTTCATAAGTGATTTATTAATTCTGCGTGTTAATAGTAAAGCCTTCCTTTCTATCGGACAGAATTAATTACGGTATCGCCGGTATGAACCTACTTCAGGGATAATTCTGGATATTCATTAGTGTGGATCACTTCTCCATCTAAAGGATTCATTGCGAAGCGATTGATTCGAGATTAGGTGGTGGTTAACACTTAACTGTAAATAATAGTATACTCTCTATCTGAGTCATTACTATTATTTATTGGATCGAAACTACACCAGCTATTTAATTTTACTTGGCACGGTCTGTTGCCTGGATAGTAAAATTAATAGGAATTGACTTGTCTAGACAAACGATGGATAGTAAATATCCTCCCATCGAGGTATACTATTCATATGGTACCGGGCTACTAAAGGTTTTTTTTTAAATGGTAGAGGGAACTAATTTAAAATAAAATTGAAAATTTTACTCGTCATAATTAATAATTTTTAATTATGTGATTCTTATGATTAAAATGATTTTCAATTCACTTGCGGCTATACTAAAAAAACGAATTAACAAGGCCAAACTATATAAACTGGAAAAGAAATATTGATATAGTTTTAACTACCGAGGTATTCTTAGGATGCCAAAAAATGTATTTGTTTTTTAAAAGGGTTCTTCCTCAAAGTCAAAAGGCAAGAAGAAGAAAAATGTTCAGAAACAGAGTGATACGATTTTCAAGGTAGTTAGTAAGCCACAGACTGGTGTAAAAAAGCCGAAAGGTAGATGTTTTCACTGTGACCAGACACGACACTAGAAAAAGTAATGTTCGATTTTTCTCAGTAAGAAAAACAAGCAAAGTAATTTCTGTTCACTAGTTGTGAAAACATGTTTAATGGTGTTATTTACCGGTACCTGGTGTATAGATACGAGAGCCGCTAATCATGTCTTCAATTCATTGTAAAAGTTTTAAAAAATTTGACAACTTAGTGATGGAGAGATTTTCCTACATATGTGCAACAATACCAGGGTATCAGCAGTTGCAGTGGGATATGTCACTCTCAGTTTTAGTGGAGATAAAGTTTTAATATTGAGATATTATCTTTATGTACCGTCTATTAGAAAGAATTTAATTTTGTTTTCTAATTTGGTGAAAAATAAATATTCTGTTCATTTTAATAACTCTATGGTTATTGAGAGTTATTAAGAAAAATAAACGTTTTATTTGTTCTGGTACATTGGTGGATGATCGGTATGTTATATCTCTTATCTCTCCTACACTACAACTTACTGAATTGAATAACCTATTTAATTTACCATGTAAGAGAAATGATCATTTTTTTAATGAACCAAACGTTTCTTTGACAATCACGCTTGGGTCATATTAATCTAAAAATGATAAATGTCTTAGTGGAAGATAAACATTTAAGTTCATTGGAAGTTGAGACACTTCTAGTCTGTGAGTCCTACTTAGAGGGTAAGATAACCAAGAGGCCATTTTCAGCTAAAGGCTATAGAGCTAAAGAGCTGTTAGAACTAGTTAACTCTAATATGTGTAGTCTTATGACTATCTGGGCTAGAGGTGGTTGTGAGTACTTCATCAATTTTATTGACGACTATTCAGTGTATGGATACATTTACCTGATGCACCTGAAGTCTAAATATTTTAAAAAATTTAAAGAATTCAAGACGGAGGCAGAGAAGCATCTAGGTAAAAGTATCAAATCACTACGGTCCGACCGTGATGGCGAGTACCTATTTGGAAAGTTTAGGGACTATTTTTCATCAGAAGAGATTATATTCTACTTGATTGTACCGGGCACTCCGTAGCAGAATAGTGTAGTAGAAAGAAAAAATATGACTCTTATAGAGATAGTAAGGTCGATGATGAGTTATTCGAAATTACCTAATTTATTTTGGAAACTTGCATTAGAGACAACAACTTATATTCTAAACTTGGTACCTTCTAAGTTTGTACCTTCTAGTCCCAGAAAATTGTGAACCGGGTGCAAGCCTAGTCTGAGGCATATTTGGATTTGGGGTGTCCAGCACATGTGCTGATAGGGAATGCAAGTAAGTTGGAACCGAGGAAGAAGTCTGTTTATTTCGGGTATCCTAAGGGAACGAATGGTGATTTATTTTATAATCTTGAGGATAAGAAGGTCATTGTCAGCACCAATGCTCCATTCTTGGAAGTGGATTATATTATGGACCACATGCCCAAAAGTAAAATTGTTATAGAAGAATTAAAAGAAAATACTAATAGAACGGAAGAGGAACTACAAGTCACTGATATCCCATTGCCTCGTTGTAGTGGGAGGATTATTGGAAGATGTGTAGATCCTGAACCAGATCAGGGTGCTACCATTAACATGCCAGACGAGCATGTGGGTAATGGTGCACATGGTTCAGATTCTGCACAATGCATTACTGCTAGTACACAGACACAGGTAGTACCTCATCGTAGTGGAAAGATTGTTCATCAACCCGATCAGTATATGTTCTTTGGAGAGTCTTTTGACAAAATTCTGGTAAAATTAGATACTAAACCCTATAACTATAATGAAGCACTCCAGGATAGAGATGCAGATCTTTGGCAAAAGACTATGAATTCAGAGATGGAGTCTATGTAACACCCTGACCCTTCACATGGAAATGATATTGTCCGCTTTGGGCAAAAGCCCTTACGATTTTGTTCTTCTCAGGGAGTCACCCATCCTTGCATTGCTCCCACCTAAGCACGCTTAACTGTGGAGTTCTGCTAGGGTTTCTGTCACCTGGGAAATGGTCTCGTTGAATGTAAGGGTCCAAGGTTTTTCCTTTATAGCCTAGGAATTCCCTCTCTCTTTCCGATGTAGGATACCAGGATATTACCATCCACCCCCTTAGGGCTGCACGTCCCCGTACAGTAGCCTACCAGCTCTGGTAGCCTGCCAGTCCTTATCGACCTACCCACTCAGTAGCCTGCCCACGTGTCACGCGAGACAGTAGGGGCCCACATTTGGAGGTGATGAGAGTCGTCTCTAATACCATCTCTAACACCTCGACCCTTCACATGGTAACGTAATGCTTTGGGCAAAAGTTCTCACGATTTTGTTCTTCCTAGAGAGTCATCCATCCTTGCATTGCTCCCACCTAAGCATGCTTAACTATGGAGTTCTGCTAGGGTTTCTACCACATAGGAAAAGGCCTTGTTGAATGTAAGGGTCTGAGTTTTTTTCTTTATAGTTCAGGAACTCTATCTCCCTTTTCGATGTGGAATACCATGATATCACAGTATATGTATTCTAATCAAGTCTCAAAATTTATAAAACCACCTGAAGGGATAAAACCCATCAAATGCAAGTGGATCTACAAAAGGAAGAGAGGAGCATACGGGAAGGTAGAAACCTTCAAAGCTAGGCTTGTTACAAAAGAATTCACTCAAAAAGATAGGATCAAATATGAGAAAACTTTTTTACTGGTATCCATGCTTAAGTCTATCTAAATTCTCTTATCTATTGCAGCTCATTTCGATTACAAAATTTGACAAATGGATGTCAAGACAGCTTTTTTTAACGAAAATCTTGACGAATGTATCTATATGGTACAACCAGACGGTTTTATAGCAAAGAGCCAGGAGCACATGCTGTGCAGGCTTAAGAGATCTATTTATGGACTTAAGCATGCATCGAGGTCTCGGAATACTCGATTTGATTAAGCCATAAAGTCTTATGATTTTGATCGAAGTCCAGATGAGGCTTGTGTGTACAAAAAACGTGACGAAAGCGCGGTGGTCTTTCAAGTACTTTATATAGATGATATGTTACTCATCGAAAACGATGTAGATGTGTTATCTTCGATAAAAGTATAGTTATCTGGACAGTTTGATATGAAAAACTTTGGAGAAGCTAGTCACATCTATGGGATTAAGTTTTTGCGATATCAAAAATAAAGAATGTTGGGGTATCACAAACAAAGTATATTGATGACATCCTTACGCATTTTACCATGTAGGATTTCAAGAAAGAGTTTTTTTTTCATTCAAGCATAGAATCACTCTATCTAAAGATCAATATCCTAAGACACTTGATTAGATAGAGAAGATAAAGATGGTTCCTTATGCTTCGGTAGTAGGAAGCCTAATATATGATATGTTTTGTACTAGACCCGACATCTACTTTGCCGTTATTATGGTTAGCAAATATCAGTCTAACCCATGGTAGGAGTATTGGACTGCGGTAAAGAATATAATTAAGTACCTGAAAAGGACTAAGGATTATATGTTAGTTTACCAGACAGATAGTCTAATACCTTTGGGGTACACAGACTCGAATTTCTAATCAGACAAAGATTTTCGTAAGTCTACATCAGGATATGTGTTTACCTTGAGAGGTGGAGTTATAAGTTGGAGGAGTATCAAATAGTTCTGCATTGCTGATTCTACCATGGAGACCGAGTACGTGGTAGCTTCTGAAGCAGCTAAGGGTGCCGTTTGACTCAAGAACTTTATGTTGGATCTAGATGTGGTGCCTTCAGTTTAGTCGGCTATTATATTTTATTGTGTAATAGTCCACAAGAAAAAAAGCACATTGAGCGTAAATATCACATAATACGAGAAGTTGTACAGAGGGGTGATATTGTTGTGACCAAGATTGCATGAGAAAAATAATCTTGCAGATCCTTTTACAAAGAGTCTACCGACTAAGACTTTTGACAGTCATGTAAAGGGAATGGGAGTCAGATGCATGGTAGCATGGTTTTGAGTATAAGTAGGAGATTGTTACGGTTGTATACTAAAAACCATAGATTTTATTAGTTTTAATATTTAATTTTATTCTTTCATAAAATTATTTTTTTATTTTGTGAGAATCTTAATGAGCTATTATGCAATATCATTTCTTTAATGTCATACATAGATATCCTTTATTCTGTACAGTATTTAATATGGTGTGTAGAGTACGGCTTGCACACAGAAGACCAGATTATAGGTTCTTGCAGAATATAAGTTTTAGTTCACAGTTTAGATGGAATTGGACAAATCATCGGTTCGACTATAGTACAGAGTTTTAGTAAGTCTGACTTGGTTACGGGAAACAGTTAATAGCGTCGTTTATCGTTCCGACTCACTGTACTAGTACACCTTATGTGTATTGAACAAGACCATATTGGGGTAATTAACTTTCTACTAACTATATAAATTAATTCACACCCCAAGGTTATTATGAGTGTTTATGCTCTTAATTTCGAAATACTTATTATTTGTGTAAATTTAATATTCGTTGTTTTGATTCATTAGAGAGTGCGATCTTTTACGGATAAATATTTCTGGTAAGTTGCATAGTGGTATTAAATATATGGTGAATATTAATTATTGACAGAATCAACGTCCCGATTGTTCGGGATTGACGATATCACCTTAAGGAAGTTTATATATTTTGACCAGCCCAAATCCTACAGGTGAATTTAATTATTCGACCGTGAAATAAGTTATGCAGAAGGACTTAAGAAATTGTAAAGAAGTGGATTAAATTAAATTGTCAGTAATTAAATTTAAATAGCGGGTATCAAAAATTTTCACATGGGGTACTAGTTAAGCATTTAATTACAGAAGCTCGAATAATTAGTTTTTTCCAAACATTCTAGCCCCTGAAATACATATAGGCTCGACAAAAGGGAAGTTCAGTCGACTGAAGCTCCTCAAAAAACGTGAACCGCCACAGTTCAGTCGATCGAACCCCCTGGGTCAGTCAACCGAACTCAAGAAAAACAGTTTAGTCGACCGAACATAGCTGCCCAATCAACCGAACTCCAGGGTTTGAGCCTACTATTTTTGGTCTCGATTTTTGTATTCTAAGGCCAACCAAACAAGCCTAAACAAGTTCCGATAAAGCGTAAAGCACATCTACACATGCTGTTCTACAATGCCAAAGCATAAACCATGCATCGATGATATATAACATGAAGAAAAACACGTCATCATTTTCATATATAAAAAATAAAACGGTACAGGGTCTCACACAAATATTGGGTTTACATAAGATCACTCTTAAGTCTCCTATAGGATAACGCCAATCAACAATATTCAAAGAAAGACATAATAATTAAGCCTTCGCCCTAAAGTGGATTTGAACTCAAAATAAGCAAATAAAGGTCTAGAACTCATTAGAAAACAATTAACTGAAAAACATCAAGAACTTAGTGCCATGAATAAATGCTCTTTCTTCATTTTCTCTACCTTATCCCTACATATTTGACCTGCCCGAGCCTAGTTTTTGACGATCAGCTTGTGGATCCCTACTATTCACGCTACTAGTTTCGTGTTCAGCCAATCAAATTCCTGTTTTGACGTGGTTTGGATTTTGTGGTTTTAAGTGTCGACTCGCCGAGGTAGGATTCTAGACCCTACTACTGTATTATGGTGTTATACGTAATTGTATGCTTTTTCACTGGTAGAAAATGCATGAAATGTCATATATATGTTTAAAACCTTAATTTTTCGGGTAAAAAGCATGTTTTCCTCTTTTTTGATTTATTATATTGTATGACATGTGATTTTATGATTTTCAAAGAATTTTCTTGAAAACGATGAAAAATGTTGGTTTTTGTGAAAAATCTCAACACTTGGTGTTTTGGACGTTTGGAGCTCACATTTGGGGCTGAGTCTCAGGTTTTGAAACATTTTGTTGAAAAAGAAGAAAAATATTTTGAAAATATTTTGTTGATCTCCATGTTGATGGATGGATCCGTATATACATGTATAATGTATATTTGTGAACTATTTTTCGTAGTTGAGTTACGGTTCAGTTTTTAAAAGATTCTCTAGATGTACCAGGATGACGGGTATTTGGCACGAGTTACCCTCGGTGAAAGTCCAAAAACGGGCGCAGAGTAGGTACCTTTGTTATCCATCGGGGTAGTTCCTGTAAAGAAGGTCGGTTTGGGTGTTCTTTTCCCTCGGGTTGTCGCTCGTAAAGTTAGCTTTTACGTCGTGGTGCTTCGTATAGAACTTGTGATTATCTATCCGGTCCCATGAGGCATGGGGTTTAGATAATGGACATGGATCTATAGTTGTTACCTTTGTCCCCTTGTGACAGAGTCGGTATATAGGACGCTATTGTTCTTTTTTCACGATGGTATATTCCGTGAGGGAATAATATTTTTAGTTACTATTTTTTCTTAACTATGGTTGGTTATTTGCATGTGTTGCAATACCTGATTTGAATGATGAAGACATGGGTTCCATGAAATAAAATTGTTTTGGGTGGCTTTTGTTGGCCAGATGGGAAAACTTGTGGGTTTTGGATGGAAAACCTTTTGGGTTTTATGGTTGAGGACGCTCCCACTCTATATGATTGCATATTTCCTACTTTACAGCTGTATTGTCTGTTTCTATTGGGTTTGGACTTACGAGTGGAATTTTCTGTACAAAATATTTTTCAGGTGATGATGATAAGGATGAGGTGTAGCTTGGCGACGCCTACGGTGGTGGAAGACTGTATAGGTTTTTTTTTGGTATGCCTGATCCTGAAGGGAGTTGTTGTCGCCATAAGGCGATATACTATATGCATGTTGGGACTGTATGATTTTCTTCATGAGAGATGTATCTTTTGGGTTTTTCTTTTATTTCAACAGATGATTTTGATGATATAAAACTCTATTTTATTAAAATTTGTGTTTGGTGGATTTTCACGTGACCCCAGATTTTAGGATGTGACAACTTGGTATCAGAGCTGTGGGTTCAAATACTTAAGAGCCATGGGAGAAGGGGATTATCACCTGGTGAGGTTGATTGTGTATGCTTGGTTTCATATGTTTAAACGTTGGTTTATAACATGCTAATACTTGTCTGAGCATGATAGTGATGTATATTTGGGTGTAGAGGTTGAATCTCAGGATTGATAAGTCTTTCCTTAGGGCGTTTGGAATAACAGATTTGAAAGCCAAGTTAGAAATGCGTTTGGCCGACATGTTTTCTAGCAGAGAATCTGAATAGATTATCCAAATGGATGAGTCTATCTTGTTAGTTCTCCTCGGTATGTGAGATGTGTTTGCATAACCTTATGTGGCTACGCGATAGCATGCTCATATGCGTTATGTGTTTCTGTTACATAGTAACATGTTGTAGGAAAGCTTATCCTGTTTATAATGCATCTTATAGAACTGTGTCTACGCGGGGAGTACGGGGACAAGGTCGTAGCCGAGGCCGTGGCCGTGGTCGTGCTTATATTCAAGTTCCAGAGGAGGGAGACGTTCATGCCCCCATAAACAAGTGGGCGGTGCTGACGTTGTCAAGGAGATGCTTGCCACTATGCGAGCTATGGCAGAAGCGACCAGGGCTAGTGTACGGGTTCCTGAGCTAAGGGCCTCTATGGCCATGAGGGAGTTTCGGCGATTGGATCCTCCAACCTTTGCTGGGGAGCCAGACCCAAAGGTGGCTACTGAGTGGTTGGAAGTGACCACGACGATCTTTGATACTCTGGATATCGAGGAGGATGCTTTGCGGGTAAAGTTGGCGGCGTTCCAACTGCGAGAAGATGCTAGAGAGTGGTGGAAGTTCGCCAAGACCACTGTGGACGAAACATGGGTTGCTTTCACGAGAGTCTTCTTGGAGAAGTATTTCCCGAGATCTTCAAGGGATACTTACCGAGAGGAGTTCCTTTCCCTTGTTCAGGGGAATCTGTCTGTGGTCCAGTATGAGGCCAAGTTCGCGAACCTGTTGCGATTTGCACCAAAGATGGTATCGACAGAGGAGTTGCGTTCTCAGAGGTTTGAGAGAGGACTTCGACCGGCTATTAAGGATAGTGTTGCAGCTATGGATGTAAAGATGTACATCAAGTTGGTGGAAGCTGCAATTCGGGTAGAGAACTCGTTGGTAGATAGCTGCAGGATTAGAGAGAGCGGGAGCCAGCAGGGCAGTGGACATGCACAGTTCCAGAGGCGTGGGAAAAAGTGCCAAAGGTCGTCTGGACCTAGTTCTCATGTTGCCGAATCGTATTAGCCGTACTCGTCTGCACCTACACTTTTAGCAGCCTCGACGGGAAGGCCAGAGCAGAGAGAGTTGATCTGTTATCGATGTGGACAGCCGGGGCATCGTTCATCTAAGTGCCCACAGAAGGGCCAGGTCTAGAGTTCAGCATCGAGTCAGTCACAAGTGAGGGACCCACCGATATGCTTTGAGTGTGGTCAATCCAGGCACATCCGCAGACACTGTCCCAGAGAGGGAAATGCCCAAGGTGCGACAGGAGCGTCGGTTGCTTCATCTGTGCAGAGACGACAGGCTCCATAGCAGCCTAGGGCCCAAACATCTAGGTTTGCAAAGGGAGGTGCTTCATCGCAGTCCGTGAGGCAGCCGTCGACTCAGGGTTATGGTGGGCAGACTAGACTGCCATAGGCCATGGCTTATGTTCTTGCTGATCGCAGTGCTTCCAAAGCACCCGTTACATCTGATGCTGTAGTTACACCAGCCATGATCAGAGGTGCTTTTCTAGTCTTTAGATCATAGGCCAGTGTTCTTATCGACACCGAAGCAATACATTCGTTTATATCATCTATTTTTGCTTCGGCTTTTGGGTTGGACAAGGACTGGTTGGGTGGTACTATGAGCGTAGAGACCCCAGTCAGTGAGAATGTGACGTTGAGTCTTGTCTGTAGATCCTGCGTGTTGGAAGTTGCTAGTCGTTGTTTAGAGTTTGACTTTGTTATTCTAGATATGACCACGTTTGATGTCATCATAGGGATGGACCGGCTGACTAGCTACCGTGCCATTATAGATTGTGAGCGCCGGAGAGTGTCGATCTGTATGCTGGAGGGTGACTGCTTTTACTTTGTGGGTGATCGAGATGAGGGCTTGATGTCTATGCCAAGTGTTGCCCAGGTTCGAGGAGATTTGGGTTTTCTCTTTTCTGCGCTTAGGTTGGATGAGCCGGTTGGAGTTCAGGGGTGTTACCTCCTGTGGTGTGCGACTATTCGGATGTCTTTCCCAATGATTTATTTGAGTTACCGTCGATTCGAGATGTGGAGTTCTCTATTGATCTTGTTCTAGGAGCAGCTACTATCTCTATGCCATCATATGGCTTTGCACCTGCTGAGTTGAGAGAACTCAAGGTGCAGTTGTCGGCGTTACTAGATAAGGGGTTTGTGCGGCCGAGTACGTCGCTGTGGGGAGCTCCAGCTTTGTTCGCGAAGAAGAATGATGGTTTGTTGAGATTGTGTATAGACTACAGGAAGTTGAACCAGGTAACGGTGAAGAATAAGTATCTGATGCTGAGGATTGACGACTTGTTTGATCAGCTGAGGGGGTCCCACTGCTTTTCAAAGATTGACTTGAGGTCGGGGTATCATCAGTTGAGGATTAGGAACGTGGACATAGCCAAGACCTCCTTTCAAACTCGCTATGGTCACTACGAGTTTCTGGTTATGCCGTTCGGTCTGACGAACGCTCCAGCTACATTCATGGGTCTGATGAACCGTATCTTCCGCCTTTATCTGGACAGTTTTGTGGTCGTATTCGTGAATGACATTCTTGTCTATTCACCCATGAGAGAGATACACGAGGAGCATCTACATGTTGTCCTACAGCTTTTGAGAGAACATCGCTCGTATGCGAAGTTCGAGAAGTGTGAGTTCTGGATGACAGAGGTGAGATTCCTTGGGCACGTGGTGTCGAATGATAGGGTATCAGTGGACTCAACGAAGACTGATGCAGTGATGGATTGGCAGCGACCGAAGAACGTTTTTAAGATCCGTAGTTTTCTGGGTCTAGCGGGTTATTATCGACGGTTCGTTAAGAATTTTTCCAGGCTTGCAGCACCGATGATGCGTTTGACGCAAAAAGGAGTCACATTTGTGTGGAGCGACTCCTGTGAGTCAGCTTTCTAGGAGCTGAAGAGGAGATTGACTAGTGCGCCAGTGTTGAGTATTCCTGAGCGAGGTTTGGGTTACACTGTGTACTGCGACGCATCACATGAGGGTTTGGGTTGCGTTTTGATGCAGGAAGGCAAGGTGCTAGCTTATGGATCCCGACAGTTGAAGACAC
The DNA here is from genome assembly GCA_034768845.1 of Heliamphora exappendiculata. Lineage (NCBI taxonomy): Eukaryota > Viridiplantae > Streptophyta > Magnoliopsida > Ericales > Sarraceniaceae > Heliamphora > Heliamphora exappendiculata. Next base: position 10,673 of record JAOTRH010275664.1, on the reverse strand, counting down.
ATGAGAGGAACTACCCGACACATGATCTGGAGTTGGCAGTCGTGGTATTTGCCTTGAAGACATGGCGTCACTATCTGAATGGTGAGCGTTTCGATGTCTTCTCTGATCACAAGAGCCTAAAGTATTTCTTTTCGCAGAAGGACTTGAATCTTCGCCAACGAAGATGGATGGAATTGCTGGAGGACTATGACTTTGATTTGCAGTATCATCCGGGTAAGGAAAATGTTGTAACTTATGCGTTTAGTAGGAGATCTCATAGTTCGTTAGCTTTTGTGGCTAGGCGAGAGTGGGATATGTTTGGAGATGTGGGGGAGTTTGATTTATGTCTCAGGGAGACAGGGGAAGGTGCGACTTTGTATTCAATAGCTTCACAGCCCCCATTGGTTGCACGCGTGTTAGAGGCTTAGAGGACCAACCAGGAGGTTCAGATGATACAGGACTGCATTGCTAGTGGGAAGGACACAGCAGGATGGACGGTGGGTTCAGATAAGAGTTTGAGGTTGACATGGCGACTGTTTGTACCAGAGTCGTGTCGTGCTGAGGTGCTACATGAGTTTCATCACTCACGTCTTGCAGTGCATCCGGGAGGCACGAAGATGTATCATGACTCGTATCGTTAGTTATGGTGAACGGGAATGAAGAGAGATGTGATTCGATTCGTTTCTCGATGCTTTACTTGTCAATAAGTAAAGGTGGAATACTAGAGACCTGTAGGATTATTGCAGCCATTGCCTGTATCTGAGTGGAAGTGGGAGAATGCCACTATGAATTTTGTATCAGGACTTCCACGTTCGCCGTAAGGACATGATGCTATTTGGGTTATAGTGGATAAGCTGACGAAGTTAACACATTTCCTTCCCATTCGAGTGAGAGATTCAGTGGACAGATTGGGTAGGTTGTATGTTGAGGAGATAATTCGACTGCACAGAGTACCTGTGACTAATGTTTATGATCATGACTCGCGCTTTACATTGCGCTTTTGGCAGAGTCTTCAGGTGGCTTTGGGGACAAGCTTGACTTTCAACATAGCTTTTCACCCACAGACCAACGGTCAATCTAAGAGGACCATCCAGATTTTGGAGGACATGATGAGAGCTTGTGTGCTTAATTGTTGGGGTTCTTGGGAGGATTATTTATCATTAGCAGAGTTTGCATACAATAACAGCTATCAGTCCAGTATTGAAATGGCACCGTATGAAGCTCTGTATGGTAGACTGTGTAGGTCGCCTATTTGTTAGACAGAGGTGGGTGAGACCAGTGTTTTGGGGCCCGATCTTGTGCGGGAGACGACGGAGCGAATTGCAGTGATTCGTCAGCATCTGGTGACAGCGCAGAACCGCCAGAAGAGTTATGTGGATCAGATGAGGAGACCGTTAGAGTTTGCAGTGGGGGATCATGTGTTTTTGAAAGTTTTGCCACCCAGAGGGCTGATGAGATTTGGCCGTCGCGGGAAGCTATCACCACGTTTTATTATACCATTCGAGATCCTAGAGAGGATTGAGGTGGTAGCATACCGTTTGGCTTTGCCACCTCAGTTAGCATCTGTGCACAACGTCTTTCACATTTCGATGCTTAAGAGGTACGAGCCTGATCCTTCTCATGTTCTGGATTGGACCGAGCTGCAAGTTAATGAGGATGTGACGTATGAGGAGCGTCATGTGAAGATTCTGGATACAAAGGAACAGGTGTTGCGGGGTAGAACGATTGCTTATGTCAAAGTTCAGTGACTTCATCACGGGATTGAGGAAGCGACTTGAGAGCTTGAGTCTATGATGCGTGCTAGATACCCAGACCTGTTTACCTCGTGACCATGTAGTGAATTTTGGGGGTGAAATTTCTTAAGGAGGGAGAGTTTTGAGACCCTGTACCGTTTTATTTTTTATATATGAAAATGATGACGTATTTTCCTTCATGTTATATTTCATCGATGCATGGTTTATACTTTGGCATTGTAGAATAGCATGTGGAGATGTGCTTTACGATTTATCGGACCTTGTTTAGACTTGTTTGGCTGGCCTTAGAATACAAAAATAGAGACCAAAAATAGTAGGCTGAAACCTTGGAGTTCGATCGACTAGACGGCTATGTTCGGTCGACTGAACTATTTTTCTTGAGTTCAGTCGACTGACCCAGGGGGTTCGATCGACTGAACTGTGGCGGTTCACGTTTTTTGAGGAGCTTTAGTCAACTGAAGTAACCTCTTCAGTCAACTGAACAGCCCTTTTGCCCAGCCTATATGTTTTCCAGGGGCTGGAATGTTTGGAGATAAGCTTCTTTCTTCATTTCCTCTACCTTCTCTCTACATATTTGATCTACCCGAGCTTAGTTTTTGACGATCGGCTTGTGGATCCCTGCTATTCACGCTGCTAGCTTCGTGTTCGGCCAATCAGATTCCTATTTTGACATGGTTCGAATTTTGAGGCTTTGAGTTTTGACTCGCCGAGGTAGGATTCTAGACCCTACAGCTGTATTAGGGTGTTATATGTAATTGTATGCTTTTTCACCGGTAGAAAATGCATGAAATGTCGTATAGATGTTTAAAATCTTAATTTTTCGGGTAAAAAGCATATTTTTTACTTTTCTTGATTTATTACATCGTATGACATTTGATTTTATGGTTTTCAAAGAATTTTCTTGAAAACGATGAAAAATGTTGATTTTTGTGAAAAATCTCAACACTTGGTATTTTGGAGGTTTGGAGCTCACCTTTGGGGCTGAGCCTCATATTTTGAAACGTTTTGTTGAAAAAGAAAAAAAAAATTTAAAAATATTTTGTTGATCTCCATGTTGATGGATGGATCTGTATATACATGTATAATGTATATTTGTGAACTATTTTTCGTAGTTGAGCTACGGTTCGATTTTTAGAAGATTCTCTAGATATACCAGAATGACGGGTATTTGACACGAGTTACCTCAGTAAAAGTTCAGAAACGTGCGCAGAGTAGGTACCTTTGTTATCCTTCGGGGTAGTTCTCGTAAAAAAGGCCGATTTGGGTGCTCTTTTCTCTCGGGCTGTCGCCCGTAAAGTTAGCTTTTACGTTGTGGTGCTCCGTATGGAACTTGTGATTATCTATTCGGCCCCATGAGGCATGGGGTTTAGATAATGGACATGGATCTATAGTTGTTACCTTTGTTCCCTTGTGACGGAGTCGGTGCATAGGACGCTATTCTTCTTTTTTCACGATTGTACATTTCGTGAGGGAACAATATTTTTGATTACTATTTTTCCTTAATTATGGTTGGTTATTTGCATGTGTTGTAATACCTAGTTTGAAGGATGAAAACATGGGTTTCATGAAATAAAACTGTTTTGGGTGGCTTGTGTTGGCCAGATGGGAAAACTTGTGGGTTTTGGATGGAAAACCTTTTGGGTTTTATGGTTGATTACGCTCCCACTCTATATGATTGCAGATTTCCTGCTTTACAGTGGTATTGTCTGTTTCTATTGGGATTCGCCTCACGGGTGGGATTTTTTGTACAAAACCTTTTTCAGGTGATGATAATATTAATGAGGTGTAGTTTGGCGGTGCCTGCGGTGGTAGAAGACTGTGTAGTTTTTCTTTTGGGTATCCCTGATTCTGAAGGCAGTTGTTGTACGCCATAAGGCGATATACTGCATGCATGTTGAGAATGTATGATTTTCTTTATGAGATAAGTATCTTTTGGATTTTTTCTTTATTTTAACATATGATTTTGATGATATAAAACTCTATTTTATTAAAACTGATATTTGGTGAATTTTTACGTGATCCCAAATTTTGGGACGTGACAATTTGATTGTTGGTGTAAACCCAAGAGGACTTGGTTTCATTAAGGGATCTTGCATATTGGCATATGTTTCTTTTTGGGTGATTCTACTAAATAATTCAATCTCACATTTGGTGTGATGTGATCATGCATGCATTAAACATGCTCATCAAGCAGGATCTCTATAGGTTCCTTCCCTTACTTTTTGGGTTACACCTTAAGGAATGCCTTGGATGGCTAGTGGAGATTCATAATCTTCAGTACAGTTATGCACAACTAATATTGACTTGATTAACCAAAACTCAGATGCAGTTTGAAATTAATCCAGTGGAAAATTATTTCGTGCATCTAATGTACATGACATACTGATACCAAGAGGAGAGAGAACATATTTTGGTGAGAACCAATTTTGATATTGAAAATTGAGTCAAATTCAGTCATTCAAAAAGTGGCGCGTAAGACATTTTCAAAACTGTGAGCTTTCTTGTTATATAAATATTTAGTCCTTGTTGATATAAAGTGGGTTTGTGGAAATGGTGACAATGCTGGCTGTTTTAGGTCTTAGACACTTGGAAACGAGTGATGTTGTCACGATCCATTTCTCATAACGGCGTCTGTGACCGGCCAGTGAATTAAAAATTCACCTGAGGCCTCTTTCTTTCTTTATTTTTCATACAATCTCATTCTAGTCACTCCAATTTTGAAACAAAAGTAAATCATTCATTGAAAAGGAATCACTTCCTTTAAACATGTTGGAATCTGTGAATTTTATTAGCCATTGAAATCCAGATTTCAATAGCTGGATCAATTATAATTGAATTGGCCATTCAATTGCAATTGAAGCCTGGAAACCAACAGCCATGAGTGGCTATTGATTTCCAGGGAAAAATCCTCCATAATGAAAGGGCTAGAGGAAGAGACAGAGTCTCAGAAGAGGAAGAGGAAGAGACAGAGAAGAGGAAGAGACAGAGCCAGGAGCTCTGAGGGTCAGCCTGGAATTCAATAGCTATAAGTGGCAATTGAATTCTTAGTGGCAATTAAATTCTCTGTAACCCCTCTCCTTCTTGAAGGGGTTATATAAGGGTCATCTCCCTCTGGAAGAAAAAACACAGAACTATAGAGAACAGAACGAGATTGAGATACAATCATCGGTTACGGAGCAAGCTACAAGAGAGAGAAAGACAGACGAAGAGCGTTCGTAGCCGATCCTTGGTGATGTTCCAAATATCGTGGAGCCGTTTTATTCTGGGAGAGTAACGCCGGTGGAATACCTACAACACCCTTGGTAGGCGACGAATCATTCTTAAGGAAACTGCGATTGCAAGACTCGGTTTGTAAATTCCATTTATGTTATTCCTATTACTTCATTTTCTGTAATTTCAGATTATTGTAAATTGTTGAAAGTTTAATAAAGATGTATTTTTTGGATCCCCGAGCATGTATTTTATTTTAGCGTTGGATATTCTCCCAACAGTTTATTTTATTATTTTTAATGTGTAAATCATTTGCACAAAAAATCAAATTAATTGATTATCGTTAAGTATTTTAACAAATTATATTTTTATTAAAAAAAGAAACAGTAGCTAGACTTTATGATTAATTCTTTTAATACAAATATATTTTGTATAGATATTTTTCACATAATAACAAAATAAATAGCTGAAATAATTAAAATGGGCCCATTTTTTAGCCCTTAATGTACCAAACTGTATTGGTCTAGTCCATTGCTTAACTGGAAACGAAGTTAACCCCCTTTTTTCTAGTGACAACACTCTTTACGGGAAAACTCGAAGGCCGTGTTTGGAGTTTTGGATTGGATTAGTTTGGAGTTACAATCTCATGATTAATTATTTTGGGATATCAAATTTCTTGAATTAATAGTCCATAATTTTGTGAAGTGTTGTATTTGTTTTGATAAAGAATTAGATAAAAAGAATAGTGTTGTGACAAAAATATCCTTAAATGATAAATGTAATAAAATACGCCTACAAATAAGCTAAACAAGCTATGGGGGTGTTTGATTAAACTTCTGTTACTAGTTTTTAGTTTCCTACTACTGATTTTAGTTATAAATTATAATTTTTTTCAAACACCCATAATTTCTATTACGACTTTTAACTACTTTTTCTTTTATTTTTTCTACAAGTTATAATTTTTATCAAACACTTACAATTTATGTTACAAGGTACAATCTATAAGCTACTAGCAATAGCATTCTCAAACACTCTCTATGATATTTTTATATAAAAAAATTAAAAAAACCCAGTGTTTGAAACAAATTTTTAAAAATAGTTTGTTTCTTTTGTCTTTTTATTAAATATTTATTACACTTATTTTTTTAAAATTATAGCATTTGTGAGATTAGCATATTTTTTTTATTATTTAAAATAAAATTGATTTTTAAATTGAGTGAAGAACAAATGTGAAATGAGAAAATAGAAGGTAAATTAGTCATTTACTAACTAATAGTCATTTTCCTCATTTATCTCACCAATCTCTTACTAAATTATTCATCATTTGGGAGATACCATATCTGTCTCGATAAATAATTCAAAATTTTTTGTATACAACAAACATAATATTATAACATACTCTGAATTAATGGTCCAATCTAACATTTTGTCCGCCACTCCAAACAAGCCCGAAGTCTATAAGTGTTCCTTTTGCTATGTACATAGATTGAACAAAATCAACACTTTGTAAAAGTTAAAAAAAAAAAAAAAACCCTTAGGCAAGTGGGCATAAAATTGTTTTAAAATGTTATAAACTCATAAAATATACTCGTATCATATTTGAAATGAATGGTCTAAATTAACTTGACCGTGATGCGTGCTATACTTTTAAGTGAATTTGTACCATGCATTTTAAATGGTAAATAAATTTATAAATTAAAAAAGATAGTTTCGTACACGAAACTCCCGTGTACACAGGATTTGGAAAAAGAGCAGGCTATATTGGGTTTATAGTACGCAATTTACGTCTCGAATCCATGATCTTCGAATCACACAACGACAATTTTACTGTTACATTAAAACTCTCATTTAAATAAATTTATACATATTTTATAAAATTATAACCAAACTGTAAAAAAATATGAAGTGTTAACACAAAGACTTGTAATTAAATTAATGTGGTCCCAATTCCCATCACATTATTAGGCAAGGGAGTTAATTGTCCTTTTCTTGTTGAAAGATGAGCAGTCTGTTTCTTAATGTTTGATCTTTCAAGATTTCGGAGGAAGGGGAGGTCGGAGATATAAAGGTGTACGGAGAATGAGTGAAAATGACTGGACTCTTGTGCAAACGGTCCACGTGAACAAATTTCTTGTCACTCCCAATAATACACACAACGGTGAGGAGTTCTGAATCCAAATTACAATTTGTCCTATTTGTAATAATTGTTTTTTGTTTTTTGTTTTTTATAATTTTTAATTAAATTATTATATTATTCTAGACAAGCTTGAAAACTATTTTTTTTGCCCAAAAATAAAAATAACTGAAAATAAGCAACAAACTAATAAATTTTAAATTATTTGAATTCATGTTCATAGAGATTTAACGAATTTTTTGACGCGCCGATTTTATTTATCGCACAACTCTGCTCTTTTTTTGGGTTTGGGACGGATCAACTCTATAAGTTTTAAGATTTTATGAATTTGTAATAAGACTAGAAAGATAAAATTATGAGTAAAGAAATTTGTGAAATCGTGGCTATCACCCCAATTGATAGCAAGTTAAAAATAAATAAATTGAAATAATTTAAACACATATAACGTCGACCAATTGATGTAGTAGTACAAAAACGATAAGATCGTGAATAATGAAAACACTAGAATATGGGGTAACTCTAAACTGACATGAAATGCCGGGCCCAATTGATAACTAGCTTAAAAGCTAATTTTTTTATTTTTTTGCATTTATAATTAAAAAGTTAAATTGAGTTTAAAATAGATTATTTGTTAACTTAACTTTAAGCTGACTTTTTTTAAGTTGGTTGTTTGGGTAAAAAATTAACTTTTTGTTTAAAATAGAAAATTTTACACGTTTATATATTTGATTTTAACAATTATATGTAGTTAATAGTGGTAGTAAATAAGTTATTAATAAGAGCTATTATTGTTTTTTTAAAAGTAGTGAGAGTTTGAATTGAATATTCTGAGAGTTTGTGTTTTGATTTGGCTTTTTGAATTTTTAGCTTTTTTACCAAACAGACAACCTTGATTTTTTTTTTTTTGCATTTTTAATAAAAAAGACACAAAGCTAAAATTGTCAATCATGGTCTAAGAAAAAAGATATAAACCTATTGAAATTAACTGAAAGCCTTAACATAACAAAATGACGTAAAAAGATTCATATAGTTAATTTCAATTATTTTGAGACGAGGCTTAGGCCCTGTTTTCAAGTAAATTGTAGAGATTCTGTTAATTTTTCTTTTTAAAATTTTTAAATTTTTTTATTAAATTTTTTTATTTTTTTGAATCATCTAAATAAGATTAATCGAAGAAGTATGAAAATTTGACAAAATATGAAATAAAGTTCACTGAAAACAAAAATAAACTAATAATTCAATAATTAGTTTATTTTTGTTTTTTTTTTGAATTTTTTTACATTTTGCTTTTGCTTTTCTTGCTCATCTCGATAAGAGAAATTGAAAAGTATAATAATTTGATTAAATTGTGAGAAAAGTGTAGACAATTTTTGTTCAAATCCTATGTGAGTTGAGATAGATTTCTAATCTATCATGTTACTAAATATTAGCCACATCAATTTGATTTTTTAAAAAGTTCTGAAAACTGTGAATTTGTACAAATTTGATTAGTTTTGGACTCTAATAGTACAAGTAGAATTAGATTATGCTTTTTTTTGCTCTCCTATAAATATGAATTTAGTCATAAATTATTTTGTGTGCAAGTTGTATGAGAGAGAGAATTTGTAATAGTTGAGTAATTTATAATCGTTTATCTATATATTGAATTTCGTTGCATGTGGATGTAGGTAAATTGCTGAATTATTTAAAATTTGTCTTTTTATGATTTGTTTATGATTATTCTAGACCCCTTGAATAACAAGTGGTATCAAAATTTTGATTAAAATAAATTTTTTGCTCTCTGCTAATAATTTGAAGTTATCTAAAATCGCTTTCGAATATATCAAAAGTTTTGTCTCGTAAAAAAGATTCCAATTGTATATTATACGTTAAAAATAGAGTTCAGACACTCTTGCATATTCCAATTAAGTCCCAGCAATATTTATTGTATGCCAAATGGGTCCTTAGTTTATTATTGAAGAATTGCTATTGATTTGATTCGGGGAGAACATAGCTCTGGTTGATTAATTGATTCATGATTCGAGCGTGCCCATGCGCTTATTAGATTCGGTCCAGATTTTTATTATTTTTTCGTTTTGACACTATTTTGTTTATTTTGTTTGGTCGATTTAGTATATTTTTGCAATTCTTTTGGTCGGGTCAGGTGGCTTATCTAAACTTGTTCAGTAAGGTTTAATTTAGAATTTTGTTTTGATTTAGCTTTATTTTGGTGCTTTTTGATTAGTTCATATGAGTTTCTAAAGTTTTTCGTTGTTTCGGATTCAATTGCGATATCAGATTTAATCAATTCATCTTTTAAAATCTTGTTTTGCATTATTAAAGGTAAAAGAGGTTGTTTTAATCATATTCAAGCGTCGAATATTGTTTGTAGAGGAGTTTGAAAATTTTGATGGCCGAATCTGTTGAGAATTTTATTTGTGGGTTTGGATTGATTATTTATATTTATGATTTATATTCGAACGTTCATTTATTTGAATCTTCTAAAAAATTCAAAAGTTTAAAAACTTTGTAGCGGATACAGTCTGTTTTATTCGTATGAATGAATCTATTTTGTTCATCTTGAAGAGTTTGATATTCAGGTGGAGTTTATTTTCAGATGAAATTTGTTAATAGATGAATATTGTGTCGGTTATCTAGTTGCATTTGTTGGTAGAGGATATGCTAACAGTTTAAATAATATGATGTGCTATTTAAATTAAGTTTGAATACGACTTGAACTTGACAAAATTTGATAATTTGAGTAACTGCTCATCCCGGTTCACATTTGGTCTAGACATAATCTGTGCGTCTATTCGTATATCGTTTAATTTTGAAATTTAGCACCTCTAGATGCATTTGGCGTCTTAAGACGTATCTGCTGGCAGCATTAATCTGTCAATATGTCCAATTTGAAGTATTGATCACCTCATGTGAATTTGGCGCTACATAGCACATTTGTTGGTAGAGTTAAATATGTAGATTTGCTTGATTAAAAAATTTGAGCATTTTTTGTGCATTTGGTGGTAGCGTTGATATGTTGATTTGCTTAGAAAATTGATTTTTTCCGAGGTGGAGATTATTAAGAATTTTGGTTCAAATTATATTTGAGTTGGGATAGATTTGTAGTCTATCATATTATTAAATTTTAGTCACATAAATTTGATTTTTGAAGAGTTCTGAATACTATGAATTTGTACAAATTTAATTAGTTTTGAACTCTAATAGCATAAGTAGAATTAGATTAGGTCTCTTTCTCTCTCATATAAATATAAATTTAGTTTCGAATTATTTTATGTGCAAGTTGTTTAAGAGAGAGAATTTGTGAGAGTTAAGTAATTTATAATCATTTATCAATATATTGAATTTCACTGCCCGTGAACGTAAGTAAATTGCTGAATCACATAAAATTTATCTCTTTATTATTTGTTTATAATTATTTTTGGCCTTTTGTGCACAACAAAAAATTCACAAAAAATAAAAATAAACAAAATAAAATAAGTAATTAAATAATTATTCTGAATAGAGCTTTAATTTTCTTTGGTTTATTTTGGTAAGACATTAAACCAAATTATATATTTTGCTTACTTTTCGTCTTGACTGGATTTTTAAAATTTTAT
>JAOTRH010275555.1:0-39164 GCA_034768845.1 Heliamphora exappendiculata | reverse complement strand
ATTAGAAATGTGTTTTAACCGTTGGATTAAATTTTTAGGCAATCTTGATTATTTATTTGAAAAATATGTCAAATATATTTTGGCAAATCACCCCTCTTGTATTATATAGATTTTTGATAAGGGAATTTAATTTAGAGCTCAAATTGTGGATCCATCCAAAAAAATGAAAATTGGGAAAACAAATTGAAGATCAGACCAAGAAATAAAGAGAAAAAATAGAAGTTACTATGTTCTTGACGAACCCAAAAATCACCAACGGAATCAAAGTCAGTGATGGTTGCGATGATGAAAGCTGTAGTAAAAGGCGGTGTGCAGTAGATGGTGGAGGGTGAATGGTGAACAATGGGTGATGTGTGATGTCCTAAATTCCATGGACATCTAGATCGATAATAACTAATAAAAATACGAGAAATTAATAGTAATATTACCCACACACATCAAAAGGAATAAAGTAGAGTAATAATTAAAATTACAAACCCAAAATAAAAGTGTTTCTTAAGCATAACAAAAAAAAGGGCACTAGGTATGGTCGGAAAAGGTTGAGACTAGAAGGTGGGCAGGTTGAGGGGCGTGAGATTCTAGTTCACGGGAGTCAAGGCTCCACTTCTTCGCCAATAGTTTCGCCGATCGGTGCTTCTGGCTCCTCAAAACCTGGCATAAACCGTTATAAGCTAATGTCCAGAGAAAACAATATAGATATACAAGTATTTCTTATGCAGCAAGTCACATTATAAAAATGTTTATGACAAGAGATATTACAAAATGATGCAGTGAGTTTCATTACTACTCCGAAATTAAACCCTAAGTTATTCTAGACTTCCCCAACCAGGGTAAATCATCCTACCCCTGATCCCAACCCCACACAGACTAAGTCTACCAACTGATTATAGGAATTCCTTTAGCCGTTGGATGACTACATAATCGAATTAAATGTTCAACCGAGTCATCACTGACGACAGGGTATGAAAAATTACATCATTAACACAGTTTGACTCTCGAATCTCAAGTCAAGGTTTAGTGGGAGATCGTGATATTTCTAACTCCTATTATTTCGCCATTAAATCCATCATTCGCCATATTTCCAAAAAATCGTGCATATAGCACCTCGGGAATTGTCCCAAAAAAATTAACCATAGCATACAACCGATATCATAATACCAATCTCATAGAACATGTTACCATCCTAAGGTTCAATTTTGTCATTTTCTTAAAAATTTAGTGACCTTCGTAATTTTCGACCAAATGAATATGAGATATATGACAAAATGCTAAAATATAAATTTTAACTAAGAAAATGAGTTTCATACCAAGTACATGGTTATTATCACACGCAAAAGAATAATTGTAACACTCAAGCTAACATGCTAGGCATAAATAATGTGCGATTTTTGTTTTTAAAATTTGAGCCAAGCACACGTGTAATCAAATTTATCACCAATAATCATGTAAATAAATTAAACTAGGTATTATGCATCACAATAATCCAAACAAGGCATAACACAAATATAGGATACTAAAAGAAAAGACTTAAACACATGAGCATCCATTAAACACATTGAGGATTTCAATTCGAGCTTATGTTGGGATTTTTGGAACATCAAATATTCAAAATTAAATCTGAAAATTGGTAACACTTTTGGGATGTTCTGAACATTTTTCGTGAAGGAAACTTTTCTAGATTTGGCCTCTAAGGCCTCGGTGTGTTCAAAATAAAAACGCGTGACAAAAAATGAGCATGTTTCAACATAGTAGTGCGATTTTCAGTAGTCTTTAAAAATTAAAAACAAGGACTTATCCTTACTGAGTGATTTTTAAATTTTTTTACAGAGAGAGATATTAAAGTTATGAAATTCTAAGACTTGACCTTGCTCAAAAAGCATTTATATTTTAGTTTTTATCAACTTTCTACCAAATAGTATCTAGATTTGACACATTTTTTGAGAATTAACACTACATTCTCTATAATCAAGATTTTTGAGTGATTACAGTGGGCTTTGAAAGATAAAAGAAATATCTAATTAACCTCACTAGTCTCATACAAAAAATCACTTCTACAAAAAATGTTGTTACTCCAAAATTATCCTTTCAGACAGCATTTTTAATTATTTTTGAATTTGAATTTTTAAAATATGAAACTAAATGAACTAGATTTCAAGAAAATTCACGCATGCAGAGAATATAAATATAATACTACAATAAAAATTTCAGAGTAACCACTCAAGTCTAGACCCGAAAAAAATTAGGAGAAACTCAGATTTTTTCACAAAATCACCTCAGGACAGATTCATTTTCATGCATGTTCTTGGCTCTTTGGTCCATGTTCCATGCATGCATCGCTATATCCCTATTATATACAGTTTATATAAGAGTTATATACCATTTTTTAGGATCAAAATAGAAAAAAAGAAGGGAGAATGAGGAGAAAATGTAGAGATGAATATTGGATCTCAAGACCTCATCTCATGAGATTTGAGAATGGATCCTGAGTCAATGAGTTTGTGAGCCAAATAGATCAAGAATGAGAGAAATGAGAGTACATAAATGTTGTTCCTACCTTGTTTTAGGGGGTGGAGTGATGAATATTGAAGGAGATAGAGGATGAACACCAATAATGAGCTTCACATAGGGAACAATCTTGTCTCATGGCACAGCAAAAAGCAGAATGTCATATCACTTTCTATAACTGAAGCTGAATACATAGCAACTGAGAGTGGTTGCACTCAGCTTCTATGGAATAAGCAAATGTTGTCTGATTACGGGTTTAAACAGGGCCCGATCGAGTTGTATTGTGACAACACCAGTACTATAAACATCTCTAAGAACCCTGTTCAACATTCTCGAACCAAGCACATTGATATTCGTCATCACTTTATTCGAAATCTTGTAGAGGATGGCACAGTTGGTCTTGAGCACATCACTACTGAGTTTCAGTGAGCAGATATCTTGACCAAACTCTTTGATCATGTTTTGTTTGAGTTTCTCAAGAAGACTCTAGGAGTCTGTTTTGTCGAGTAATTTTTTTAATTAAAAAAATTGGGACTAGGAACCTCATGTTAAGTGTTAAGTACCTTGTTGTATTACTCTGTAACTGTATGTGTGCGCTGCTTGAATTCATTCCAGGAGACTTGCTATTGTTCTGTGTTAGTTTTGGCCCAGTCATATAGATAGTGAAATACATTGTGACCAAATTCTATTCTGTACACCTCTATATGAATATGGTACTCCGATTTTTCATGTATTGGAATCAAATGATGTTTGAGTTTTAACACAGTATCCGTTCCCCTTGTGTGTATGACATGATCTATATTGACAAATCCTATGTTCTCAGAAGATTAATTTCTCTCTGATCTGGGCAAACTATTAGTTTGTTGTTTGAGAAAATGGCTACCTATGCGGACCATGTCTTTTCGTACGTACTAGTGTGTAGCCGCCTCGATTTAAGTGCCCATATGCGTTTGTATCTAAGGAAATCGCTATCTATGCGAACCTTACATTTTCGTTCGTATTAGTGTGAAAGCCGCCTTTGCATTCGTGGTTGTTTTTGAAAAGGTTGATTCTGGAAATGGCTACCTAAGCGTGTCTTGCTTTCTCGCACGTCTTAGTGTGGCAGCCGCTAGAGGATCCACGCTTTATTTTCTTTTTAGGCATAGTTTAAGGGGGAGTTTATATGACGAGCGTGTTCGAGTTGAAAATAAAATCAGTTTGTGTGTCTAGTGGCTATCTGATAAGACTCAGTCTCTCATATTATTTGTCTCTATATGTGCTAAAAAGCCCACATTCACTTACTGTCATAGACTTTGTTCTAAGTGTATCTTTTCTCATATATGAGTGGATTTTAACGTCATTGATTGCTTGCCTTGACTCTGGATTCGAAATTTATCAAAGCATTCATCCATGTTGGAATACTTCAGGGCCCTTTCTCTCTTCATACAAGTTTTTTTCCCCATCATAAAGAGTTTCCTTTTTTTTTGGGTGTCTGGTGTGTGTAGTTTAGGTTGGCAGATCGATCTGTCATTCCAGCAGTCTCCTATCCCTCTCAGTTTCTCTGTTTCTCTGTCTTGCTGCTCAAAAGAATCGAAGGTTGCTTTTAACCGATCGATCGGTCATTAGACGGATCGATTGGTCCTCTACAACTATTTTTTTTTATTCTCTTCTCCTTTTTCATCATGTTTTTTTGCTGAGGTTTTGGTTGGTTGGTTGTGGTTGTTTTGGTTACCGTAGGTTTTCTTTTCATCACCTTGAGCCGTTGGGTTGGATTTTCGTGTGTGTCTCATCAGTTTTCAGGAATGTTTCTAGGGTTTTTTTTAGTTTTTTTTAGTTTTGTTTTTCATCCTCTCTCTATATAACACAATAAAAAAAGGTTTCTTTAGGTTTTAGGTTAGTTTTCCTTTTTATTTTTTGTTGTTGCCTTTCACTCACTTCATCTTGGTGCTTTGCCAGTATTCATTCGTCTTTCTTTGTATTTGTTTTTTGTGTTCTGTTTTTCTTCTTTTCTTTTGCTCTCCTTCTCCTTTATCATGTGAATCTCTCGAGTTGTGCTCCATTAATTTTTTGGTCTCTTCTTCCTTGGTTATAGATGTCTAGTTTTTCTTTGTGATCTGGTTTTTGGTGAGTTTCCTCTAGGGTTTTTTATCATGCCTCCAAAATATAGAGTTACGTCCACCAATGGTAGTGCTGTCTTTGAGTTTGAGCGACGGTTTCAAAATAAAGCAACTTTTCATCGATTCCAAGATTCTTTTGAAAAACGACCCGTCTTGTTTGAAAGGAATGCCATGTTACGCGACTTCCCCTATAATTCAGCCATAAATGATTTTCTTGCATTAAACTGGCAGGGTCTCCTGCAATTTGATGCTTCCCTCTCAGTTAATCTATCCCTGGTTCGGGAGTTTTACAACTCTTTGACCGAAAAAGCCAATTACGTTGACTCCTATACTGGCCATGTTAGGGGTGTATCCTTCACTCTCACCCCAGATACTGTAGCCTCCTGGTTCGGGCTTGACTCCCATCCCGTTGATCCGGACTTTTCTTGTCCCCATTACTTTCCTTGGTATACGTTTGATTTTAGTCCTATTGCCTCGGATCTTTGTGGTGTCACTCGCATCTAGATAGTTGGGGTTATTATTGCCCAACATGACCTTACCGCTACCTACCGTTTGCTGAACCTCATCGTGTGCGCCAATATCGACCCCGAAGGCCACTCCTTTGAGATCTCTCAGCAGCATAACTGTCTTCTGTGAGCCATTGCTCATCAAAAAGCCATGGATGTGAGCGACCTCATTTTTCAGAGGATTGTATGCATTGTGGGGGGCAAAGTTACTATTGGCCTTCCTTTTAGCTTTCTGATTACTCAGTTTCTCCGGTCGCTCTATGTACCAGAGGTTCATTTTGGTTCATATCCTGACTCCTTGAAATTCCTCTCCCAGCCTATCTCTAAAACCAGTGCCTCTCTTATCCCCAAGACTCCTTCTATTCCCGATTCTTCTCATCCAAGTACATCGGATGATGCTGCCGATGAGCTTGGACTGGACCTCGAGACGGATCTTCCTGAAGGGGAGGATGTTCCCAGGCATTTGGAGCGGCTCGAGAAGGAGGTTAATCTTCTACGGGCTGATGTTCGTGATCTTTATCATCATCAGCATGAGACGTGGAAGGAAATGCAGGACTTCATGGCTTACGTGGTTTCTCAGCTCCCTCATGCTTAGTTTTTTTTTGTTTTTTTTTTGTTTTTAGTTTTTGTTTGGCTATTCAGTGACAAAGGGGGAGATAGTGTTGGTTGGAGATATAGCTGTGATGGTTGAATTTTTTTTGTGGGACGTATATCTGGTTGGCGATAGATACATTTTTCTTGGGCTGTAAATCATTGGTTGGATGATTTCTTTATTAAACACTCTTGCTCACACACTTTGTGAATGTAGTGTTGGGATATGAACATACATTGCTCACACACTTTGGGATATGAATATACATTGCTCACACATTTTATGGATAGTCTCTTTGCCTTGTTAATGAATATGCCTTAGTTATTTTTTTTGTAATGGATATTCATTTATTTCAACTTCTTGGTTCTCTTTTTCTTTGGATTGTCAAAGAATTGCCAAATGGAAAGATTGTTAGGTTTTCACTCGTTGTATTATATTCTTGGCAACTTTGTGACAATGGTACTGTAGTTTGTTTCGGATGGACTAATGTTAACTGTTCTGAGGAAAGTTTGTTGTTTCTTTGGTACTCATTAAACAAGTGCATAAAAGAACCGAAAATGGTGTTTAACCGATCGATCGGTCTTTTTGTAGATATCATTCTAAGAAGGCATATGTTAAAATACCGAGAATTGTGTTTGATCAATCGAACGGTCTATTAACCGATTGATCTGTTCTGCGCGGATTTTGTTTCCTTTTTCAGCTTAGGGTTAGCAGCTTTCTTTTATATGTTTTAGTTTTAGGCAACTGGGATGGGAGTGTTGAGATTAGTTCTTTGAGAGACTGCTTCTGAAGGCTCTAGGGGAAGTTCTTGTGACTGGCGACTTCATGAAAGTTTAACTCATTCAACGATCGTCGTCAATTCATCATCTTCATCATCACACCCAATACTTGAGAGGAGTCTCAAGTGACAAGTCCGGATGAAGATTTCTGCGGCAAGCAAGCCCGAGATTGGCTCACGAGAATTCGGCAAGAAAACGAGTAACCTTAGACTGAGAATTCAACTGGTGTTGTAAGGCTTTTCTTGTAACAAAACTTTTATTTAGTACTTGTTTCTCTCGAACTAGGATTAGTCCTGTGATTTTTACCCTTATTGGGGTTTTCTACGAAAAAAATCTTGTCTCATTGTATGTTGGATTTTTTATCTGTTGATGCGATATTTATTTCATTGTTGCATGTCAAAATCATTAAGTTTCTAAGTTACATATTAAAAACTGGGTTTCTCACTATGTGTGGTTGAGATTAGGGTTATGATGGTTTAACCTAGTTGGGGAAGCCTAGAATAATTTAAGGTTTAAATTTGGAGTAGTAAGATACCCAGTGCATCATTTTGCCATATCTCTTGTCATAAATATTTTTATAATAGGTGCCTTGTTGTATAAGAAATACTTGTATACCTATGTTGTTTTCTCTCGGCATTAACTCATGGCGTTTTATGTCAGATTTTGAGGAGCTGGAGGCACTGGCCGGCGAAGCAGTTGATGAAGAAGTGGAGCTTTGGCTCCTGTGAGCAGGAATCTTACACCCCTCAACCTACCTATCTTCTAGCCTCAGCTATTTGCGATCATACCTAGTGTCGTTTCATTTTTTTTTGTTATGCTTTGAAAACACTTTTATTTTGGGTTAGTAATCTTAATTATTACTCTACTTTATTCCTTTTGATGTGTATGGGTAATATTGTTATTAATTTCTTGCACATTTATTACTTATCGACGCGTTAGATGTCTACGGGGTGCGAGGCATCACATAACAGACGGTGGATGAACCAATAGTGGTGGCTTCATTAAAACAAACCGAAAATGTGTGCCTTGAATGTAGAGAGAGAGAGAGAGAGAGATGTATTTTTCAGAAAAAAATTTAATTTGGAGCTCAAATTATGGGCGAAAATTTATTAATTAGAGTGACAGAGATTTGAGGTTAAAAATATGTCTTAACTGTTTAGTTGAATTTTTAGTGCACTCGTATTATAGCAAACTCTACGCTTTGCATCACTCAAGTTCACACACAACAATTAAAGCTTTCTTTCCTTTTTATAGTTTTCCATCTATTTTAACTGGTAGCTAAAATCATTTTGTTCCAATGACTTTTTTTCATCATCAAGAACTATCAATGAAAATTTCTAAGATTTTGGATGTATTTATAAAAACTACTGCTAATAACTTTTAATTTTTTTCTATTAATTTTAATTATAAGTTACAAGTTGTTTCAAACACTCATTTCTATTTTAATTTATAATTATATTTTTTTTCTATTTTAATTACAAGTTACAAAGTACAAGTTACAGGATTTACTAAACGTTCACAATTTTGCCTATGTTCTTAAATTTTTCACATTACTTTAGGACATTATAGATTCTTTTATCTTCTTTAAGAAAACTCTAAAACCCTTTGGAGGATTCTCTCAAATTCACGATGCTTTAAATTATGCTAAAATGTTCTAAAAAGTTACTATTCAACATTAGTATTCAAGAAAGTTTTGAAATATGTCATACTCTTCACAAGTTTTTTCTAAGTTAGACATCGAATGACAATTTGGCATTTAAGTCAGATTTTTTATTTAAAGTTATTTTAAATTAAATATAAAAAAAATTTGTTTGGTGAATCAAAAGGGTGATTTTAAGCACAAAAAAAAAAAGCTTAAAGTGATTTTAAATCAAAAGAACTTTAAGAAAAAAAAATTTATTTTATTTTGTTTAAATTTTTTTACATAATTTTATATTCAATAGTAATCTTAATTGATAGTTTTTCATAAGTAGATTTTAAATATATATTTTTTTATATAAAAAACATATGTGTATAATAAAAATTATTATATTTTTTAAAAAAGTATATAAAATTATTTTATGTAAATAAGAAAAAAAGTTAGAAAGCTAAAAACCTTTAAATTTTTAAAGGAGGCTTTTTGAAATTTTTAGTTTTAAGTCAAAAAATAAAAAATCAAATTTTAAATTATTTGCCAAACGAATCCTTATTGTGAAAACATTTCGGAAAGTAGGATATATGACTCTTCAGCATAATACAACACGAGAAATGGCAATTTGGTTTGTAGTCATTTCAAAACTTTTAGGCAAATTATTATTATATTTTTAAAACGAGTGGTGTTTTTAAATTATTTGTGAGAGAATTATTTTTGAATAATTTAAATATTTTTAATTTATAAATAAATGGCTGAGGTGATTTAGTACAAATTTAATAAATTTTATCTCACTTCTCAAGATATAATCAATGCACCTCTTTTATTTATTTATTTTTTTCTTGTAGCTCTTTCATTTTTGAGGTATAAAAAGTTTTCTGAATGTACAAATAAGTAAACAAAATAAAAAAAAACACAAGTTCTGTGAACATCCATTTACGCTAAATACCTAATTCAATTTTTCTCTCTGACAGAGGTTTTTACTTTTATTATTTTTTATTTTTTTATCTTCATAAATTAATAAATTAATAATATTATATTTTAATTGATTATCTTAAAATTATCTAATTAACAAATTATTAATTTATTAATATTATTTTTTATTTTACTCTTAAATTACTAAAATTTAATAATTGAGTATTTTTAGACACGAATAATATATATATATAACACGTATGTACTAAGGTCATATTTGTTTTGGCACACTAATAGTTTGTTCGGACTATTCGGACTATTAGTCCGGAGTATAATCTAATACTGCGTTTGTTAAGCCTCCAGATTAATTGTTTGAACGGACTATTAGCCCGCCAAATTGGAGATAACTAGTAAGGGAGGAGGTGTAGGATTAGGAATGATTGGATTAAAGAGTCAATTTAAAAATTTTAAAAAATAATAAAAAATAATAAAAAATTAAAATAAATAACATAAAATTTAACTTATTAATTTATTTAAATTAATTTTAAAATAAATTAACTTAATACAATGGTAAATCATTATCTAATCCGTTATTTAATTCCACTTAATTCAAACACAAAAAAATTAATCTCACCTTATTACTAATCTTACCTCATTATCAATCTCACCTCACTACTAATTTAATTTAATCCAATTCGAGTTATCAAACGAGCCAATTAATGTGTTTTCTTAAATAAATGAGGTTGTTCTCTAAATTATTCTCTAGTTGGTTATTGCTGGTGTTCTCAGTTGAATAAAATCTAATTACTAAAAATAAAAATTTAAAAATATTAAAAGAGAGTTTTTTCAAAAGAAAATTTTAAATAAATTTTAAATTATTTTTAGCCCATAAATAAAATTAGATATTGAGATAAATACTCTCGCACAGCATTTGATAAAAATAAATAAATAAAATTGGGTTAGAGAATTTAGGGCAAACATTCTCATCATAAAGAAAGTTGAAAGCTAATGCAATAATACCGTACTATAGCATCTTTTGGTAACTTAGCATGTCCTTGGGTTAGTTTATTTTTGTAAATTTTTAGCTTAAAAATAAAAAAAAATTAATTGATTTAATTTATTAGGCTTTTTTTATGTTTTTTTTATATAATTTGACATCTATTTTTTTTACAAAAAAGTCAAAAAATAAAAAAAAAACTGACTGATTTGAGTTATTAGTTTTAAGTTATTTTTTTATTTAATATTATTTTAAATCAAATAAGCAAAAAATTCACTTGGTAAATAATGAGAGTGACTTAACCAAAATAGCAATATGTCAAAGTGATTTTAGTCAAAAGTGATATAAATCAAGAAAAAAAGTTTTTATAATTTTTTAAAATTTATTTTTACATTATTTTATATTCAATATATAGATCTTGTTAAATAGATTCTGATGAGTAAATTTTTAAAATATAATTTTTATAAAAAAAATCAGGGTCGGCCCTAGGCATAGCCTAGTGCCCCCGAATTTTATTAAAAAACAGGGCCCAACTTAAATAAATTTTTTACACTAAGTTTAATTTCTTTTTAAAATTTAGCCTCAATTAAATAAAAAGTCTAATTATTTTGATTTTAACATTATCAAAATCTACTTAAGTTAGTCATTTAAATACCGAACTCAATATAAAATTATTTTATTAGTATATAGCTCAAATTAGATTTAGCATTTCAAAAAAATATTTAGAAAAATGAATTTTTTTGTAAAAGTGCTAAATTATTTAAAAATATTAGATTGTTTTTTTTCTAAATTTATGAATTATTTGTAGAAATATTATTGAATGAAATGTGAGGAGAATAAATCTTAATTGATATTTGATTAAATTATTTTATTTTTTATATTTGTAACTATAAATTATTTAGTTTTTTAAAAATTTCATGACTTGTAATTTTTTCTACGTTTTAAACATAAAATGGTTATTTGATTATAAAAAAAGTCATATATCTTGTCTTTTTTTTTTACCAAATAACAATTCTAAAGAAAAAAAAAACTAACCTTAAATACAAATGTTATTAAGTACCAAAAAATACAAGTTATCAAATATTTTTAAATTTTTACATTTTTCACAAAAAATAAGTAAAAAGACTAAAAGAAACAAAAAGTACATCTTAATAAAAATCTTGTTAAATTTATGTAAAAAAATTAAGAAATTAATTTTATTTTTTAAAAATTTTCGTTCATAAAAATTTACGAGGGCCCCAATTGAAAAATTGCTTTGGGCCTCTAAAACCTCAGGCCGGCCCTAAAAAAATAAATGTATATAATAAAAATTATGATATTTTTTAAAAATATATAAAATTATTTTATACAAAAAGCATAAAGGCTAAAAAGATTAAAAGTCCCTGGTTTTTAAAATGAGATTTTTTGGTTTTTTTTTTTATCTTTAAACCGAAAACAAAAAGTTAGACTTTAAAGGTATGATTGATTGACCAAATTAGACAGAAAAATGGATTATAAATTTTATGGGATTATATTTTTTTTCTTGGATTCAATAAATAACAGGAGAATTATACATAAATTAGATAATTAATCCAATAAAATATAAAATATACAATGGTTAAGAGAGTATAGTATTAATAATTCATTCATTGCTAATCTATAAAATTACTTATCAAATAAAATTATATATATCCCTTATTATTAATCCGATTAAATATGATCTAAACCGTTAGTCAAACATTGTCAATATTGTTAGTTTAATTAATTAATTAGAGTTTTCACATATCTATCTTAATTTCTTATAACACTTATGTTAAGGTACAAATATGGACATATATTTGGACACAATCTTCTCACCAAATGGTATTCAAATTCTAATTTTAAGTTCTTGCTTGGTAATTGACTTTAAATTAGATTTTTTTAATTATTTTTTATTGAAAATAATGAAACAAAAACCGAAAATATCTCGTTTGGAAACTCAAACGGTTTTAATCTTTTAGCCTTTTTGCATTTTTTTATATGAAATTATTTATATAATTTTTTAAAAAATATCATAACTATTATTATACACATTCATTTTTTTATAAAAATTATACTTTTAAAATCTAAACATCAAAATCTATCAAATAATATCTATGTTGGATATAAAATTATGCCAAAATAATTTTTTAAAAGTTATAATAACTTTTTTCTGACTTAAATTTTTTATGGCCTAAATTCATTTTACGCCAAATTTTTTAGTATATTGTCTTTTGGATTAAAGCTACCACTACGGTTCACTAAACGAACTTCTTACTTATTTAGCTTAAAACAATTTTAAATAAAAAATTTAATTTAAACCCAAATGGCCAAACGAGATATAAAATAGATAGGTGACAGCGTTACCACGAGGAGAGAGTCTTATAGTCCACAATGACTATTCCCTCGTCCCTTACAATGGGCATGCTAATTTCATAAAATCAACTTTTATATAATATTTTTTTGTAGTATTATCAATTTTTTAAAGAAAAAATAAATAGAAAACTAATTTAAACTTGTCGAATTCTGCATAGATGAAAATAATTTATTTTTTACACAAATTCATCAAATACTCCACTCAATTTCGTTTAATAGTAAAAATAAGCCACAATTTGAATTTAACTTCGCTGTTAAATTTTAAAAATAACCATTTATTTCATTTAGTTGAGAGGACTCGTAAAAGGAGGATTACTATTTTTTTTTATCGTAAGAACATTATATTTTATATACCTGTTCATCAATTTCATTATTATTCATTTGTTTTTGCGTACAATAGCTTTTTTAACTATGGTATATTTACCACTTTTTATTAATTTTTATTTTCACATAAACTTAAATTTTTTTAGTACAATGGGTCACACAAGAATTTTATTAGTATCGAAAAACAATAAAATACACAGCTTATTTTTTATAATATTTAGTTAATTTTTTATATTCAGATAAAAAAATTACTTTTCTAATTCTTCTCATCAAAATAAAGTAGAAAAATAAAAAAATTGATCAAAAAGTAAAACAGTCTAAAAAGAGAAAAATAAGCCAAATTCTCATATTTATCACAAACTAAGATGAAAAGAGTATGATTCCAATTAGAAAATAAACACCACGGGATTAATTGGGTAAAATTCTATTTGGATTCGCTCTCTTTTTTTAGAGTACTCATTTTTAAGAAAAAAAAATTATTTTTATGCCAAAATAAACTTAAAAATTATTGTACAAAATGGCAATAATGATTTTAATAACAAGTTAACTCTCTTCTCAAAGAGAAAATGAAACCTACTAAAATCTCAAAAAAAAAAAGTAAGTATTGACCCTTCATGACAAATGAGTCGACACTTTATGTCATTTGTGTTAATTCTTTGCATCAAATAGATTGACACTCAGTGTTCTGAATATAAACATTTTTTGTCGACACAAATTGATACTTGAGTCGACATCTTAAAACAAAGTACGCTTGAAACTCTCAAGTGTGTCGACACCATTGAAAAATTGAGTCAATATCATAACATCTTTGCCTAAGTCATTTCAAAAACTTAGATGAGTTAACACCAAACTAGTTTGGGTCGACACCTTTAGTATTGGATTAAAATCCACTTTGGGTCAACACCAGATACTCTTTAAGTCGGCACTAAGTCAAAGGTGGATGAGCAAAATGAGTCGACAGCTAAAGGATATGGGTCAACACCGACACAACCTTTCTTGAGTTGAAATCAACGCAAAATGAGTTGATACCAAGTGATCCATCGGGTTCCAATCTTTGAATTTTTGGGTTAACACCAAATTTACATGAGTCGACACCAAAACACTATTTGGGAAACAAAATGGGTCGATACCAAAGAGAAATGAGTCGACACCAGAGCTACAAGTCATTTTCCGATTCCAAGTTAAAAATGGTCGACATCAAAGCTTGTTGAGTCAACACAAATGTTTCCTTCATAAATAAGAAGTTTTGGGTGACACCAAAAAAGAAGTTGAGTAGACACCAAAACAACCGAGATGGTCTGAAAGTTTCTGAGTCGACTCTAAAAGTCCCGAGGCTAACTGGAATATTATGAGTCGACACCAAACAATTTTGAGTCGACACCAAATTCTCACCTAAAAATTTGAAGAAATGTACTGGGTCGACACCAAATAATTCATGAGTCGACACCACTGTGTGGGTGAGGTAAAAGCAGAAATTGAGTCGACACCAATAATGATCTGAGTCGATTCAACCACTTGAAGAACCAAGCCTTAGATATTTTGTGTCGACACAAAATAGTTTTGATTCGACACATGCGACAGATTTTAAATCTCGCACGGGTTCCAATAGTTAAATTTCAGAGTATTTATTGCCTTTACCAATCCACCAATGGTTATTTACTTTAAATGGCTATATAAGGAGTTAATTTTCAGAGTTTAAAAGATCTGGATACTGTTTTATTGCTCAAAATAAAATACTTAAATTCTTGAGAAAGCATTTACTACTCTTTAATACTCCTCCAGCCAATCCTCTCTTTATTGCTCATTTATTTTCAATCATTTGTAATGAGAGTGAGTTAGTGAATATTTGATTATCTCATTTATTGTAATTGAGGGTGAGTCACCCTTAATCTTTTAAGAGATTGAGTGATCTTCTTTAAAGAAGAGCTCAAAAAAGATTAGAAAAAACAGGAATTATTTTGTAGGATCTTCTTGATGCTGTAAAAAACTTTTGAATACGCCTTTAAAGCATTCGATCCTAGTGAATATTAACAAGGAGATTCTTGAGGAGTGGACGTTGGTTTGAAAGAAGCCAAACCACTATAAATCTTAGTGTCTGGTTTATTGTCTCTTTCTCTAACTTTTTTAATTTCTTTATTGATTTATTGCCTACCATATTTGCTTATAAAATTAAAAAATTTTAAATTTTTTTTAAAAATTATTATTATTATTTTAAAACCCAACTTATCCTCCTCTTGGATTGCATGAATTAACACAAATGGTTGCATCAATTTGTGTAAGGTGTAATTTACATCGTGAGATTTGATCCAATGGTTAGATTTAATTAGGCGCGTGTCTTTTTCGATCAGATAACTAAAGGTCTACACATAGGCATAGGATCCAACCACTTTGGTTATCCCTTCGACTTCGGATTGAAAGTGTGATTTCTCTTTCTCTCCTTCTCCCTCTTATGCTTTCGTAGCTTTTTTGTTCTCTAATTAATATTTTATTAATATGAAGAAATGGAATATCAAATCTTTGGTTCAATGGATCCGATGGTATTTTGGTCTTTCTTCGTTTGTGCAAACTCGAATAGATAGATTTTCAAGATTGAGTTTTGTTGTATCTTGAAAGCAAATTTATTGTAACCCAATGCACACCTTCTACTAAAGGCAAATACTATCATTAGGAAAACGACTTTGTAACATAACTTGAAACTCTTTCCATCAAAGCATTCATCACAAGAAGTTTATCATTCAAAATTTTACTATAAATAAAAGCGTCTTATAATGTAATCAATTAAAGAGAGTAGTCAATTTCAAAGAGAACAACCACTTAATTAGTGTATTATGTCTTTTAATAAGGTGAATTGTCATGATATTTTATTTGTCTTTTTGTAATAATATTTTATTATCAATAAAAGCATCTTAGATTAAAGAGAATTGTCAATTTTAATGAGAACAACCTCATGATTCTTGTAGTATGTCTTTTAATAAAGGTGAATTGTCAATTTAAATGAGAGCAGTCATGATTTTATGGCCATACATACCTAATTTATAGCTAATGGGTCCCTGTGGCATTGTCATGATTACGTGCCCTTATCTATTTTGTTGCTTAATAGAGTAGTCATCATCATATGGACATGTCCCATTTATTGTTAATTCCTCGCAAGTGGTGAACATGATAGTTCTGAAATCTATCATGTCCACTAAGTGCTGAACACAAGTCCCATAAGTTACATAAGCCGTGTCTCCACTGAGCGTGTGTTTGGTTTAAATTTTTTTATAAGTTTTTAAATTTTTAGCTGTTTTTATAAAAAAAATAAATGTGAAAAAATATTAAAAAAATCAATTAATTATAATGGAAGGTCAAATAAATAAGTTTTTTAAGAGACTTTTAAACAAAAAAAATATTCAAAAAAAGTTAGGCCAAATAGAGGCTATAAGCATACGTTTAGTCTAGCTTTTTATAATTTTTTTAATAACTATTTTTTAGTATTAGTCTAAATGAGTGTACTTTTTAAATTTTTATCATTATAGGGAATTAAAAAAAAACAAAAATATATATTGACTAAAAATAAATCAAATAAAACGAAAAAGCCAAATAAACATGATTTATTTTCACCTTTTGTGATTTTTTCATGTTTGATGAATTTATTTTTATTTTAGCACTACAAGCATACTTTCTATATTGTTTTCGTAATGAGAAACATGAAAAATAATAAAGTAGAAAAAAAATGTCTAGAAAAAATATTATAAAAAAAGTCTTCAAAAAAATTATTACAAACCAAATATAAGACTAAAAGTGACCCACATACCACATTTTAAAAAAAAAAATATTTAATATAATATTATAAAAATATTTTTGTTAAAGAAGTAATTGACATGTATGGTAACTATTCACTAGGTATTCATCTTTCCCAGCAACAATTTTTTATTCTCCTTCCTTTTTTAATTCTAATATAATATTAATTTATTTTTGTTAAATAATTAAAAATTAAGAATAACTCACTTATGTATTGAGTTTTTAAAATATAAAAACCAACACATAACTAATATCATATAATATTCTCAAATTACTTAATAATTATTTTATATACACACCTCAAGACCCTTTCATAATTTATAGGGTTAATTAGTAGGGTCCTATTTTGACAATTTATTTAAGAATAGATTCTATATTCTAAACTGTTATCTTACGAGATTCTTTTAAAAAATTTTGAGACTTTTATATTCTTAAAATGTTCTATATGAAATTTGATATCATTTAATACTCGGATGATTTTATTTTCAACGTTATAACACATGTTAAGAAATATTTATGGAGATTTTATCATCCTATTTAATTTTAATTTCAAGATATCTCATGATTCTATATTTTCTTCAGCTGGGTGTGTAATTTGGGCCCGGCCCATGTGTGGATCAAGCGGGCTCGTACCAAATATTTGGACCGGGTTGGGTTGAGCTTTTTTGTCCGGGGGTCGGCCCAGATCCTAGAGGTAAACGGCTCGGGCATGGGTTACGGCCTCAAGCCTCAGAGCGGCATTTGACCGGGCCTCGGGTTTTTTTATTTTTTTATTTTTTTAGTTTAATTTGTATTTAAATTTATAAATGCAATGGTAGTTTAATATATTAAGTTAAATTAAAAATTATAAACTTAAAATTTATTATATTATATAAGTGTGTATTTAATAATTTACTAATTTATATACTATAAACTAATGTATTAAACTTATGATAATAAGTTTTTAAATTTTAAGTTAAACTATGAACTAATTACTAGTTGATTATATTATATAAATATAACTTTATTATTTATTAGTTATTAAACTATAAACTCTAAACTTTTTCGTTTATAGAAAACTTATTAGTTTATAATTTATTTGTGAATTTATTTACTATAAATTTATTATTAATTGAAAAGTTTTTAGTTTATATTACTATAAGTTTATTAATTTATTATAATTATAAGTTGTACAATTAAATGCAAAAAACTTGAACAATTGAAATAATAATATGTAATATAAATTTTATTGATAAAAAATTAAATATGAATAATTTTATATATTATAAGTGTACTATACACGTTCAAAAAATAAAAAAATTGTATCACTGTGGATTAAGTATATTTCAACCAGATTAGCACATACAAACCTAATAATTATTTGTATTATTCTCTATTTAAAATAAATGACAAACGAAATGTGAAATTACAAAATATAAAGAAATAATATTTATATATGCAACAAATAATTTGAAAAATTAATCTGAGTCTGATAATTTTTCAGCCGTTCTACAGGTTATAGTTTCCAAGTCTGTTATAGTCTTTCTTCTCGTCTATTTTTAACACTTTTTTGCTACGTAAATTGTGTTGCGTGTGATTATTAAAACTTACACTATCCCCGGGTTAGTCTGTAAATTTGTAATCGTTTAGCACCCGCTGACCTGTACTAAAACTGTTTTCGAAATAACTGTAGAAACAGGAACTCTAAGTACATACGCGCTATCGCGGACAATACTGACCACGACACATCGTGCTATTTTTAATAATATAAAATATCAAAATTATCTTCATCTAAAATTTTTGCAACGTTAAAGTAATGTTGAAGTCTTGCTATAGAACTCCCACGAAACTCAGAAAATATCTTAATTTTTATTATAAACCAATCATTGTTACAATTTCGAGATGAAGTTCTAACCGTGAGTTGTGTTGATTGAAGTACTATATTAATTTTATATTCCTCATATAAATTTTTAAGTGTTTTATTGATTACTTCAAGTTGGTTTCAATTATCGTAAATATTTTATAAAAAATATTACAAATTAATATTTTTACACCAAGGATCTAGCATGCAAGGTATTCCAAAAATATGTATTATTTTATTACAATATTTATCAAATTTATCTTTCATATTAAATATCATCTTATAATAATTTACATTGATTAAAAATTCATCAAATATTGCGATAATTTATTTTAATTACAGTAAAACTAAAAAAGTAGTAGGAGTGTAAATATAAAAAAATAATTTTGCTACTTGGTCAAAAATTTTATAAATTTTTTTATATACATTAAAATCATCCCAATCACTAGGCATTGATGGAGTAAAATTAGTTTTTATATTCATATTAAAAAATAAATAAATTATTTTTTTCTTTTATTATTAGTTGTAATATATTATATGTCTTGTTTCACCTAGTTTCTATATCATGTTGTAATTTTTTATATTTTATATTTTTTTATTGATATTTTTTTCTATGCATATCATCTCTTCTGATACTACTATTTATACATTTTATTACTAATCTAACTCGTTCAAGAGATTCATTATAATATTTAAGTTCTTCTTTAACAATTAAATTTAAAATATATGTTGAACAACAAAAATAAAATAAAGAATCAGATAATGAAAGGTATAAATTACGTTTTAAATAATTAACACATTAATTATTACAAAAAGTATTATCTAAAGTAATAAAAAATATTTTTAATGCAATGTCCCACGAAACTTGTTCTTACATAATAACTATATCTAAAGAATGACCAGTATAGAAAAATTCTATACTTTTAAATGAAAATTTTTTTTTACTTAAATTTTAATTATTATTTATAAAGTGTGCTGTAATACATTAAAATTCTTGAGCAATTTTTTGTAATCTATAAATCAGAAGTTAAACTAATTTTTCCTTTTCAATTTATAAATAAATCCATCAACTCGATTTTAATTTCATTAAATCTAGTTAAAATTTTATTTCTTGTAGTATTTTTAGAAAAATATTAAAATTGAGGAACAAATTCGGTTTGTATTATTTTTTCAAATACCTGTTGTTCATTAGTTGAAAAATAGTTATTTCTATTTTATTATATAATAACAACAGAATTTTGTACGCGGGTAAGTTTCCACGAAAAATTCATAATATTACGAGTTGCATCCCTACCTATCTGTATTTGTGAAGTAAGATTAAGAGGCGTATTTTTAAGGTGAATATCAAAATGTTTATATAAGTTGCTAGTACCACTTGATGTGTGTCCCAAAAGTAATTTATTACAAATTTTACATTTTATTTTAACAGTAAGGGTGTCATCATTATTTTTAAAAAAAATTTCAAAAATTTTTCACACATTAAAATTTTTTTGCTAGATAAAATTACAGATGTAGATGCTGATGAACTAGTGGGTGGATTAGGAATAGAAGTAGGGAGAGTGAGATTAGAACCACTAGGTAGAAATATAAAAACATCTTATTATTCATTGACGGTAAATATATTTGGATTAATCAATAAAAAAATTATAAAACTTTAAAGCGAAATTGATAAATTGGAGAATAGAAACTAGAAACAAGTAACTTAAAATTAAAATTTGAAAATGAAATAAAATTAAATTTTTTTTAAAAAAATTAATTAGAATTTAAAAGAATGTATTCAAAATTTAATTAAATATTGAAAACAATCAATTAAATTACAGAAAATAAAACAAATCGAATTAAGGAACTCCGATCTTTAATCATGATCTCGATCAATTTGTATTTTGATCTTGATCTTGATTCTTGATCTTTACTCATTGATTCGCCGACAATTGTACCGAACCAGAATATCACGAATAATCAGAGAGAAGAGAGTAGAGAGAGTATAAAAATATTTGGATAGAAAATATAACAAATATGGAGCCCTATTTATAGAAAAGATTTGTAAATTTTTTAAAAAAAAATTAACCATTGGCCAGGCCCAACTGTTAAAAAAATTGGGCAATTGAATTTGAATCACAAGTGATCTAAGTCGTCAATTCAAAAAATTGACCGTTTGGCTGGGACCGGGCCGGCCGGGCCGGCCCAACGGTTATCCCGTTCCTGGGACTATGGGCAGGCTTTTGGGCAGGTGAGCCTTAGGCCGGGCCGGGCCTGGCCGGCCTGTGAGTTCTAGGCAATCCAAGAAGAGAGTGAATTAGGTCTTAAAAAATGAGAAATAATTTTGAAATTTTTTTTGAAAACCTTTTAATATAGCAAATAATTAGCAAAATGAATAAAGATTAAAGTAATGCAAATATTAAAGAGGTTAGGGATAGAGAAAATAAACCAGACACCGAAAATTTATAGTGGTTCGGCTTTTTTCAAGCTTATGTCCACTACTCAAGTTTTTTTTTTTGAGAATTTTTACTATGTAGAATGCTTTACAGGCGCATTCCAAACCTTTACAACTTTAAGATTTTGCTTGAGCTAACGAATATTTACGGGCATATTCAAAAGCTTATATCAGCTTCAAGATGATCCAATAAAAATAATTCTCTATTTTCTTCTAATCACTCTTGAACTTTTTTCTTGGATGAGTTTACTCACTCACTCAAAGGATAAATGATGACTCACTATTGAATACAATAAATTAAGTGATTTAATGATAAACGCCCACTCTCTTTATAGAAAATTAATTGACAATAAATAAAGAAGTAAAGAGAGATGATGAACAAGAGCTGGCGTTCAGCAATAAATGAAGGCTTTAGAATTTTAAGTTTAATTCAGGTAATAGAACAGTGATTGTAAGTCTTTGGAGAGATTAAATACTAAAAAATTACTCCTTATATAAGCTCTTGAGCATTCATGACCGTTGGAGTTAGGTGAGAGCATTAAATACTAAAAATTTAACTGTTGAAGTCTGCCGGGAATTTGAATCTGTGTCGCAGGTGTCGACATAAAAAATCTTGGGCAGGGATCTTCAAGTGATTGGATCGATACAAATCTTCTGATGTGCCGACACAATTTCTGCAATCTTCCTCACCCTTACAACTATGTCGACACTTTTGGGTTTGTGTGGCATTAAGATTTTAGGAGTTTTCGAAAATGTTCAAAAATAAAAAAATTCAAATATGTTTGAAAAATATTTTTAATACCTTGAAAACTAAATTTTGAAAATCTCATTTTTGTTGACAATAGAGTCGCCACTTAATTTTTGAGAAAAACTAAGAAAAACATAAATGGCATATTGATCTTTAAAATGTTAGTTAGAGAAAGAAGGTTCGGTGGCTAAGGTACGAATTAAGAATGGTGTTAGGCACCCCGTTCGTCCAACCATAAGGTTGGCTTTTACTAATCATCATTGGTTCTTTAATATAATTTTTTAAATGTACGCAAATAAAAAAATAGAGGCAAATAGAGAACATCCAAAATCAAATATAAAAAATACATAACATAAGTACATAGCACTCCAAATTAGAACAAATAAATGGATGAATTCTTAAGTTTTATGGCATGCAATTTATAACTAAAGGATACATGAAGCACATCTACATGAAATTTCACAAAAATAACCTAAACTATCATAAAATGCATAAAATAATAAAATTCTGCTAAAAATTGTCAAAAACTACCTAAATAAGAATTGTTGTAAAATAAGCTAAACTGCTTTAGACACAAAATATTTTTAAGAAAGTAACCAAAATATGCATGTTATCAAAATAAACTAGATTTACATTGACATGAAAAAAAATGTTAAATGTAAAGTAAAAATATGTATATAAAGGAGAAAATTCCATATTGAAAGAAAGTTTTCTTAACAAAGAAATTTTATAACGAAAGAAGGTTTAAAGATTTAAAGGAAAAGAAAAACTTTACAAAAGAAGAAAATTATGCTAAAATTAAAAAAAAATAGAAAATGTTATTAAAAAAAATCTTACTATTTACATTTTATACATTTTAAAGGAAACAAAAGAAAATAAAAGAAATGAAAACAAAATTACTATAATAAGAGAAAATTTATGCTAACATTTAAAGATAAACTCAAAAGACTTTTTGTGATTTTTTTTTAGTTAATACTATGAAAGAAAGTGGTATAAGCATCAAATAGAAAAAGAAAAATACCAAAAGAAAAGGAAAATAAAGCAAATAATAGGATAAGAAAAATATATATATAAGAAAGTTAAAACCAATAATTAAAAGGAAGAAAAGAGACATTATGAGAAAAGAAAAGGAATATTAATATTAGGAATGCTAAATTAAACATTTTAAGCTAATAAAGAACAAAAATGAGACAAAAGAAATACTAGTAACGAAAAGTGCATTAAGCTAATACTTAAAAGAAAAGAACATTAATATTACAAAAAAAGAAAAATAAATAAAAATAAATGCTGGTAAATAAAATTAAATTAATGCTAAAAAGATAAAAGAAACTAAATACAACTATATAACTCAAATCTGAAATGTGGTATTGATTACTACATTCGCATAAATGTAAGTGCACTATTATAACAATTAACAACATTAATTTGTTATAATTGTCAAAACATATTAGTACTATTTAATAAATTAATAAAAAAAAAAATGTGTCAAGTGTGAATATGAGAAAATTAATAATGAACAAATTATATAAGACAACTTAAATAATAAATGAGGTTAATTACGTAAACAAAAAAAGCATGCAAATTGAAATTGAAAGTTAACCCTATCACTCCAAAAGAGAAAGAATAGAGTTAGAGGGATCGGGAATCCAAACAAGATACCTAGATTGTCTGGAAATTCGCAAGTCGGGAATGTGCCTCAATGGTCTAATCCCCAGATGGTGATTCAAGCAAGGGTTGCAATGTAAACTTCAGAGACTCGGATCTTGATATATTGGCAGGGATTCGGCGTCGGGGCTCGAAATTGCTCGGCAACTCGGCAGAGCTTCTCCCACTAACCCTCCCACTCAAATTCTATCCTAAAAAACGTACAATGGGTACGCTTTTTATAGAGTTCATCAACCAATGAGATGCTGCCACATTTTGGGACACGTCAGGCCATTTGGAGTTGACATGGCAGTCGCCATGTTGAAAGAAGGTTCCAAAGGGTTCTATTGGCGGTCACTATAATGCAAGTTGGCAGTTGCCAAGTTTAAGACGACGGTCGCCACTTTTGGCTAGGGTTTCCAAGAGGTTCTATGGGTGGTCGCCACAATAAACATGGCGGTCGCCTTACTTGGACATCACATTTCGATGGTTCGACAAAATTTCATTGTTTTAAAGATTTTAGGTTCAAATGCCGAGCTTGGATCACTTTCCGATGATCGAACTGAAGCACCATTCTACCTATTTTCATCATAGGATTCGCCTAAGATAAGGGGGTCAAATTGGGGTGTCAATAGTTGCCCCTATTTGATGTAACTTGTATAGCAACGCATGAAGCAAGTTATATTAAAGACACAGAGACAGCAACCATTTGACTGAGCCGTCAATCTTAGGCCACAAACTCACAAGCATGCATATGATGCTGGTCGTCCTCGAGTTCCCATCGAGCTGTCTATGTACCCCCTTTGCTAGGGATCAAACCAAAACGTAGTTCATGGGGCCAAAATGTAAGATAAGAAAAATAAAGCATGGCAAGTATTGTGTAATGGAATGCGAATCAGTTTAAGGTCCTGAGAAGAACCGACAACTCAGTTTAGGGTCTTGAAGAGGACCGACATATCAGTTTTGGGTCTTGGGAAAGACCGACGAAGAGGACCGATGTGTCAATTTTGGGTCTTGAGGAGGACCGACGAGTCAATTTAGGGTCAAGAGGAGAACCGACGTGTCAGTTTAGGGTCATAAGGAGGACCGACAAGTCAATTTAGAGTCATGACAAGTCAGTTTAGTGCAATGAAAAGAACCGACGAGTCAAACATCAAACTAATAGGCCGAGTTAAGGCCAAAAAATTCAGGACGAGGTGAGGGATAAAAATAATTTAAAAGCCAAGTTACAACTTTTAACTAAATTTATCTAAAAGGATAACCGCAAATTAATCGGTCGAGTTAAGATCTAAAAATCTGGAACGGGACGGGAGTTAAAAGCCAAGTTACGACTTAAAACTAAATTTATCGGAAGGAGAAAACACCTAAAAAAGATAAGGGTTCAAAACACACAAATTATTTTTAGAATTATTTCTAAATACGCAAAAAATTTCTCAAAGTATTTTTAAGAAACACCCGAGATTATAAAATTATTTTTAAAAAGCTTTAAAGATCATTTCTAGAAGAACACACATAGTACATAACAATTTTAAAGAAAAATAATTAAAAATTTTATGTTTTCTAAAAATTAATTTTGCTAATAAAGCAAAGAGAAAATAACATTCATTAATAAAATGCATGTAAATAATAAAATTAAAAAAACATACATTGAAAGCCCCAAACAGCCCCTCTCAATCCCCAAAACGTCATAATGGCAAATTGACCTGACGTGACCTTTGGAAAGTTGGCGGTCGCCAAGTCCAAAATAGCCCCTCTCAAGCCCCAAAACGTCATAATGGCAAACTGACCTGACGTGACCTTTGGAAACTTGGCGGTCGGCAAGCCCAAACCCCTCTGACATGGCGGCCTCCGGGTAAAAACCCTTCTAATATGACGGTCGCCATGTGTCTCTTTACTGACATGGCGGTCACTCATTTTAGAAGTGGCGGCCGCCAACTTCAAACGGGCATATGGTCCTTGAGACGCGCACGGGTGAGGGTTCATTGCCCTATATCCTTTCTCTCTTAGTATGTTCCGTGTGTACTTAAGTTGATTGATATAGATTCCTTCTTGAATTTGTTTGATTTGGAGTCCAAGAAAATAGTTGAGCTTACACATCATGCTCAGCTCAAATTTTCTCTGCATACACTTAGCAAAATTTTTGCAAAGAGATTCGTTAGATGAACAAAAAATAATGTTGTCTACATAAATTTAGACAACTAACATATCATATTCTAGAGACTTGATGAAAAAAATGGTGTGAATTTTTTCTCTTGAAAACTCATTTCCAACAAAAAATTTGCTTAGCCTTACCTTTCATACAATACACTATGTGCTTGCTTTAAACTATAAATAGTCTTGGTAAGTTTGTAAATATGATTTGAAAAATCTAAATTTTCAAAGTCACGAGGTTGTTTCACGAAAATTTCCTCCGAGATAAAACCATTTAAAAAGGTAATTTTGACATCCATTTGATAGAGTTTGAAAATTTTAAAGTATGCAAAAGTAAGCAACGTCCTAACGGCTTCAACCCTAGCTACAGGAGCAAAAATCTCATCAAAATCAATATCTTTTTCTTAATTTTAACTTTGGGTTACCAATCGATTTTTGTTCTTAAGAACAACCCCATTCTCATCTACTTTGTTTCTAGAAATTCATTTTGTACCGATTATAGAGTGTTCTTTAGATATTGGAACAAAAGTCTAAACCTTATTTTTTTTAAATTAATTAAGCTCTTCTTGCATAGCCAAAGTCCAAAACTTATCGTTTTTAGCTTTCTCAAAATATTTTGATTCAGTATGGGATAGAAATGTTAAATTACCACAAATATTATGTAAAGAGGATTGAGTTTTGATACCTTGGAATGGATCACTAAAGTTAATATCTTTTAGGTGACATGAGCTTACCTTCACTCCTTAGGCAAATCCGAATTTTTTGAATTTGAAGATCCAGCAGCCTGTTGGACTGCATTTTGTTGTGGATTTAAAGTTTTCTCTTAATTTGGTCCTCCCTTTTCTTTGATAAAGATATCTTCAGCACATTTTTCTATATCAATCAAATTATCTTTACAAAAATTATTTGAAAAACAAGGTTATTTTCATAAAAAACAACACGTATAGATTCTTCAACAATTAGGGTCTTTTTGTTGAAAACTCTACACGTTTTGTTAGATGTAGAATATCATAAGAAAATACTTTTATCAGATTTTGCATCGAACTTGTCCAAAAGTTCTTTGTTGTTGTTCAAAACAAAATATTTGCACCAAAAAACGTAAAAATAACTAATGTTAGGTTTCTTTCATTCCATAGCTCATATGGAGTTTTTTTTAAAGAAGCTCATAACATAGTTCTGTTTATGATAAAACAAGCAATATTAACATCCTCGTCTCAAAAGTATCGTCGTAGATTATTTTTACAGAGCATGGTTCTAGCCATTTCCTCCAACGTCCTATACTTCCTCTCAACGACTCTATTTTGTTGAGAGATTCTAAGAGTTGAGAAGTTATGGCTAATGCCATTTTTATCACAAAATTTTTGAAAGTTTTTATTTTTAAATCCACTACTATGTTAATTTTGGATACTTGTGATATGAAGAAAAAAAAATTTATTTTGAATTCTACGAGACAGTTTTGCAAAATAGGCAAAAATTTCATCCATATGAGTTAGGAATAGCACCCAAGTGTATCTAGAGAAGTTATCAATAATAACAAAGACATATCTCTTACATTCAAAGCTTAAAGTACTTGTTGGACTAAATAAGTCTATCTACAATAGTTATAATTGTCAAGAAGTTAAAATCTCTTTTTTAGAATGAAAAGAATCCCTAACTTGTTTGCATTATTAACATGTATCACACGCATTGTCTTTTTTAAATTTGATTTGGAGCAACCCAATCACCAAATTTTTTTTAAAAGTTTAAAAATCAAGTTCATGTGTACATGTCCAAGCCTTTTATGCCACAACTAACTTTTATCACTTAAGGCGGCTAAACACTTGGTGTCATTTTAAAAAAAAATTATTTAAAGTAAATGTGTAAATATTTTTATGCCTATGATATTTAAAAATAAATTTGTTATTGGTTGAATCTTCAATAATACACTTAGCATGATCAAAGACAACCCTATGACCTTTGTCACAAAGTCAGCTTATGCTAAGAATGTTATATTTCAAACTATCAATAACCAAAATATTTTCAATAAAATGGGAATGAATTTAACTGATACATCAAATTCTTATCATTTTTCTTTTGTTATTGTCTACAAAAGTTACAAATTCACCATCTTTTGATTTGAGATATGCAAACATCGAATAGTCGCCTGCCATGTGTCATGAACACGCACTATCGAGATACCACATCCCCTCCTTAAATAAGGATTTAAGGCACACCTGCAACAAGAATCAAGTTTTCATTTTTTGTACCTAAACTTTCTTGAGTCCTTTGGTGTTAGTTCTTTGAGAATGTGTTCCTTTAGAAATTCAAACCTTTTTGACAGAAATATTTAAAAGTTTTCTATGTAGACAATGTGTAACAATGTATCCTTGTTCATAGCAATAAAAACCTGAAGCATTTTTTTAATTTGAAGATACCTTAACAAAAATATTGCTTAAGAACTTTTGTTTCTTCATTGGCTTATATCCAATTTCAGCTTTGTTAAAAATATATTTTTGCATGTCAAATTTTTTTTCTAAATTGTTCTTCTCTTGAGCGAACTTATAAACTGTTTTGGTAAGGTCATTAACCTTTTTAATTAAAACATAGTTTTCATTTTTCAAAATAGAAACTTATTTTAATAAGTCAAGTTTTTCATTTTTTAAGATCTCAATTTCACTTGAGGAGGAAAGAACTAACTTTTAAAATAGAGTTCTTTGCACCCATTTTTCTCAATTCATTATACAAATCTTCAAATACACTTTGCAATTCATCTAAGGAAAATGGTCAAGGGTTTACAACTTCATTTTTTTCGTTTTCATCCTCAGAATTGTTGTCATCACTCTCACCCCATGCAGCTATCATGGCGCTTTTTTATCCCTTTTTTCAACTGCTTTTTGAGCTGAGGGCATTCAGCCTTGACGTGTCCAAGTTTTTTGCATTTATAGCAGATTATTTCATCTTTCTTGTGATCGATTTTGAGTCTGCTAGAATCACTCTTGAACTTGATAGGCTCGCATTTGTATTCCTTTTTCTTGAGGAATTTTCTTCCTCCTTGTTTCTTATTTCTAAGAAACCGTTTGAATTTATTCGGGATGAGAGTTATGTCTTCGTTCTCATCACTTGAGGAATCTTCCTCGGATTCTTCGTCATAAATTGAGAATTTAAAGGCAATACCCTTCTTGTTTTTGTTGTCATTCTTATCGTCCATCTTTATGTTCACCTCATGGGTCATGAGAGATCCAAAAAGTTCTTCTAGGCTGAGCATGTTGAGATATTTGGATTCTCAAATAACTATGACCTTAGCTTTCCAACTCTTAGGCATACACCTGAGAAATTTTATCTCTATTTCAGCATTTGTATAAATCTTGTCAAGAGATTTTAGTACATTAATAATGTTAGTGAAGCGAGTAAATATATCAGATATGGTTTCATCACACTTTATTTTAATAACTCATAGTTATGTACAAGTAGACTTACTTTGGATTTCTTCACTTGATTAGTACCCTCATGGATAACTTTAAGTTTATCCCATATTTTTTTGTGGAGTCACATATTTTTTTGTATCTTTCTAATGTTGATTTCTGTCTATTCAGCTTCTGGTTTATGGAAGAAAGCCCCTTCAACGATTTTAGTGGGTCTTTTGGGTCCATTAATGATAACTTGCCAAAGGTTATAGTCTATGGTTTGAATATAGATTCTTATTATAGCATTTCAATAATTGTAATTTGTTCCATTGAACAAGGGAGATCTATTGGTCAATTGACCTTCGGATTGGATACGTCCAATACTAGTGGTTGGCATAAAAACTTTTAGACGGTTAAGTAAAAAATAGGAGCCCATAGCTCTGATATCAATTGTTAGTTTTAGGCAATCCAAGTGATTAGGGATAGAGAAAATGAATTAGAGATTAGGGATAGAGAAAAACTTTTAAAACCTTTTTGAAAGCCTTTTATTGTAGCAAATAATTCACAAAATAAATAAAGATTAAAGTAATGCAAATATTAAAGAGATTAGGGATAGAGAAAATGAATTAGACACCAAAAATTTATAGTGGTTTGGCTTCTTTCAAGCTTACGTCCAATCTTCAAGTTTCTTCACAGGCGCATACCAAATCTTTACAACTTTAAAATTTTGTTTGAGCTAACGAATGTTTACGGGCACATTCAAAAGCTTATAGCAGCTGAAAGATGATCCTCTGAAAATAATTTTCTATTTTTTTCTAATCACTCTTGAACTCTTCTTTGATGAGATTATTCACTCACTCAAAGGATAAAGGGTGACTCACTCTTGAATACAATAAATCAAGTGATCTTGAACTCTTCTTTGATGAGATTATTCACTCACTCAAAGGATAAAGGGTGACTCACCCTTGAATACAATAAATCAAGTGATTTAATGAGAAATACTCACTCCATTTATAGAAAATTAGTTAACAATAAATGAAGAAATAAAAAGAGATGATGAACAAGAGATGGCGTTTAGCAATAAATAAAAATTTGAGAATTTTGAGTTTGATTCAAGCAATAGAACAGTGATTGTAAGTCTCTGGAGAGATTAAATGCTAAGAAATTACACTTTATAGAAGCTCTTGAGCATTCATGACCGTTAAAAATAGGTAAGGACATTAAATACCAAAAATCCAACCGTTGAAGTCTGTCGCGAATTTGAATCGACGTCGCAAGTGTCGAAACAAAAGCCTTTGGTGTCGACACAAAATATCTAAGGCAGGGATCTTCAAGTGAATGGGTCGACACAAATCTTTTGAGGTGTCGACACAATTTCTACAATCTTCCTCACCAACATAACGGTGTCCACACCTTTAGGTTTGGTGTCAACTCAATGGTTCCTCAGGATTTTGAAGAAGGCAATTTGTGTCGACTTATGTTGCCTTTGGTGTCGACACAAAATTTTATAGAAAGCCTTGGGATATTTGTATAGACTCATTTGGACATTGGTGTTGACACCAAATTTTTTCAGGTGAGTTCGGGACTTTTGTGTTGATTGATCTTCACATTTATGTCGACTCCCAAAATCTGTAGGCGACCTCGGTACTTTTGAGTTGACTCAAAGTTCTAGATACCAAAAGTCTATAAATCACTTTCTAGACTCAAAATGAGTCGACACAAATTAAATTTGTGTCGATTTATTTGTGTCGACACTTATTTTTAATACCTGAAAGCAATCTCACCAAACAGTTAGGGTGTCAAAATATTTGTTCAAAGGTGTTGACACACTTGATATGCTTCATGTTTTATTTGCTTTTAAAGTGTTTGACTTAATTTTAAATTTTAGTCAACACAAAGTATTTTTAAAAAATACTTAAATATTTTAATCCTTTTGGGAGATAAGTCATTTGTTTTGGCTATAGATGTCAACTCTTTTATTCAAAATCTTTTAACACTTTTAAAAAATATATATAAATATTATCCTTTTAAAGCTATTGATTATTAGAAAATAAATTTATAAAAATCATCAAAATTAATATAAAAAGCCCTTGGACTAACATGGCCCACGGGCTTGGGGGTGGTGGC
This sequence comes from Heliamphora exappendiculata, assembly GCA_034768845.1. Taxonomy (NCBI): domain Eukaryota; kingdom Viridiplantae; phylum Streptophyta; class Magnoliopsida; order Ericales; family Sarraceniaceae; genus Heliamphora; species Heliamphora exappendiculata. The sequence goes on along the minus strand of JAOTRH010275555.1, from coordinate 8,337 downwards.
TGAGGCCCAAAAAATGCACAGTACGAGCCAGGCTGGGCTCGGGCCTTGATCAGGCTAGGCTGGACCCGCACACTAACGAACCCTGGGTGCGCCTCGGGCCATTTTTACACCCTTAGTTTCAGCATGTTATGGTAATATAATATCACTGAAAATAAAATACTTTCTATGACAGGTTGAATTTTGAATTTATTATAATAAAGTATTCTAAATAGATTGAATTATATTATATTACATTCTCAATCAAAATTATTTTCATTACACAAATTTTGAAATTATATTGTATTATACTGTTCAGTTACACAAATTTTCAGATTACAAGTTATGAAGCGAAATCACTTTTAAAAAATATCAAATCTTACTTATATGAAGGTCTGTGTATTATAGAAAATAACACTTCATGAAATAAACGTTTTGTGGATTTGTTTGCGTTATAAATTATATATTTTGCTAGTGGTATCGTGATTTTGTTTACATTATAAATTATATATTTTGCACTTCAGATAATTGATAGAGAGTTAAATTGTAACCATATAGAAAAGAAAAAAAATTTAAGTTGAAAATAAAATTTATTTCACTAAAAATGAGAATATTAATGATGTTATTCTGTTTGATAAAATACAACTTTTAATTTATGTGAATATGCCGATAACTTGTGAGAATATAAGAACATAATAAGACAAAATACTTAGAAGCGAGAATATGTTAATATGATAAAACAAGTAAGATTAAAAGTGAGAATATGTTAACATGATAAAACAAATTGTAATACACAGAATGAGTATATGTTCATATTTTCTCATATGTCGATAACTTTTGAAAATATAGTAAGACAACTTACTTAGAGGTGAGAATATATTAACAAGATAAAATAAGTTGTGATAGAAAGTGAAAATATATTAACAGGATAAAACAATTTATAATAAATAGAATGAATGTACGTTCATATTTTCTCATATAAGTAAGATTTGATATTTTTTGAAAGTGATTTCGCTCCAAAACTTATAATCTAAAAATTTGTGTAATGGAACAGTGTAATACAATATGTTTCGAAATCTGTATAACGAAAATAGTTTTAGCTGAGAATGTAATACAATATGATCCTATCTATTTAGGATCCTTTATTACCATATATTCAAAATTCAACATGCCATATAAACTATTTTGTTTTCAATTATATTATATTACCATAACATGTTGAAACAATCATAGAATCAATAGATATCCTGAAATTAAAATTAAATGAGATGATAAAGTCTCTATAAATATTCATTAACATGTGCTATAATGTTGAAAATAAAATCAGTCGAGTATTAAATGATATCAAATTTTATGGAGAACATTTTGAGGGTATAAAAGTCTCAAAAATTATTAAAAGGACCTCGTGGAAAAAACAATTAGGAGCATGAGATCTGTACTCAAATAAATTGCCAAAATAGGACATTAGATTAAATCACCCAAATTTATATGTTAGGGGACTTTATTTTTTAATTATGTTAATTTATTATTTTAAAAGTTTTAGGAGATAAAATTGTTGGTAAAAAATGATTGAAAACAAATAAAAATTCAATACTGTACTGTAATAACCAAACAGAAAACACAGAAACTCAATGAAAAAAAACTGTAATTAATTTATTATAAACAGATGCTATAAAAAAACTATAGTTGATTGAGGCAAGCGTTGGACACTATTTTCTTAAGATAGATTCGTCTCCCACAGTGGTGCTAATGGGCTTCACGGCCGTCAAGCTCCTAGGATAACACGATCACACCCGGAGAAGAAGCACTCCAATCTATGGGTGCAGCGAACTGTCAAGTGTTTGTACTATCTGACTCTTAAACTTTGCACACACAATGAATGTAATGTATGAAAGAATGTTGGATGCCTAATTCGTGCATGAGAATGTGCATAAATAGCCACAGAGGTGACCTTTCGAAACAGTCAGCGCACCAGTTCTGAACAGGCGCAACTTTTCGTCGTTAGCGCTCAAGCACTCCACGAGCGCCCTATTCTGGAGTTTTAAGGGGCTTTTGGCGCTCGAACGCTCAGCGAGCGCTCAACACACGAGTGCTCCTCTAGCGCATTATTCTGGTCTTATTTCTATACATGCATGCTCGAGCTCTCCATGAGCGCCTCATTTTCAAAATTTTACCATTGGGCTTTTGACCCCTTAGGTTAACGGTAACGAATTTTAAATTCGAATTTAAAATTTTTTATTTAAATAAAATTTTAAATAGATTTTCTCAAAAAACATATAAGCTACTCAGATCAAATCGACCCACGACGTAGGCCCGAGCCCGGCTCGGCCGGACAACGGCGCACATGTGTGTGAAATGGGTCGAACCCACCGTTAGGTAAGTCCTCTCCCGTCCACAAAATTGGGTACCCCCATGAGACTCTCCCTTTAGTCCAACTCTAACTTATATATTCCTACTAAGTTTCTCAAGAACTTTCAATGTGGGACTGAAGTTCCACACTTCCATTAAACCCAGCAAAATCCATGCTTAACCAACAACTTTGAATATCGATTTTTCATTCACCTCTAATCGGATTTGAGCAAATGAGTATACGCCATTCATCTCATCGCGGAAGAGAGTGCATAGAACCTCAGACCCAACTCAAAAGACGTATGGATCTGGCATTTATTTTGACCCAAAGTTTATCAAAATAAGATTATTAAATTCGATTTTAACAAAAAATTTCTAATTTATTGTGAAGTAATTTTATAAATAAATTTGTCTTTATTACTCGCTATACTCTCTCAATAAATTATTTAATACGTAATACTTGCCACATTATTATCAACACTATTATCTCTACAAGTTAGCAATTGTCATAGCCCATTGTTGGCTACTTTTTCATCCTTTCAATTACTTTTTGAGAGATTCTATGACCATTTTTTCAGTGACTCCCTAACAACTATGAAATAAATAAAATTTACCATTCAATCGCGCTGGCGTCAACCACAAATAACAAATAAATTATATTATCACTGTATTCAACTACTAAAATTTATCTCTGTTAGGAAATTTCCTAACGATGTTTTGCCTCATTTGGAAAATCTTTGACAAATTCATTTTTTATATTCTATGATATTAATACCTTGTTATTGGAAGTTTGTTATTTTTTATTACACGTTTCTATTATAACAAACAATGTTGATTCTATTGACTGCACTATTGAAGATTGCATATATTGCAAAGCAGTTAAAAATGATTGATCAATCTTTTAACCGATCGATCGGTTCTCTGTGCGGATGACTTTATGCGGCACCTAGGGTTATGGGGCAGTTATTGAGGCTGTCAAAGTTTTTGAGCAAAAAAATCATAGGTTATGCTGCTACACTGAACATAAGTGATTTTTTTTATCAGTATTTTGTGCTTGGCAAATAAATACAAGCGAGATTAGAAGTTTCAAGACGATCATTCAAGCACATTCATCATCAACACATTTGTGACTTGAGTGAATTCTCAAGCAGTGAAGATCGTTGATGGATTATGACGACAGATCACAAGCATTAACTTGGTGTACGAGGATTCGACAAGAAAATGCTATAGGTTGGAATTGTAGATTCAGTTAGTACTGTAAGAATTTCTTGTAACCAAACTTGATATTATAGTGTTTGTTTATCGAATTTGAATAAGTCCCGTAATTTTTATCATATTAGAACTTTTCACGTAAAAAATTGTTTGTCTTCCTTGTGTGATTATTCGCGGATGGTTATTCGTTAGTTTTCTTGTTTAATCCATTCGCACGCACAAATCAAACTAATGATTTTTTTAAAAGAAAAAATCATTTTTCAATCTCTATTCACAAAATTATATTATATCTTCTGACATCACCCCCTTTGATACCACAACCACATAAAATAGTAAATATTTATTTTTTGTATTTAAACAATTAAATTTATCTCTATTTATTTATCAAAAAAGGCATAAAAAAAACCATTAAAAGTGGGAGGAGATAGAAGACCAACAACAATAGTCAAATATGGTAGAGGTTTGAGGTGGGAGTGTGGGTATAGTGAATAATAGGGTATTTTAATACAATTTGGCATAATATAATTTAAGAATTAGTTTATTTTATACCAAAATGTCCTACAATTAATGTCTTTTACTAATTCGCACCTGAAGAGAGAGAAAAGAATAAAACAAATAAATTATATTTAATAACATTGTATATTATAAAATTATTTTGCTTATGTTTAATTACCATGATATAAATAATTAGATAAAAAGTATAAGTATTGTTATTGTTAACTTTAGTAAAAAATACCTCAAAAAGATTTTAATTCCGACAACTTTACCCTACACTTCCAAAAGTAATCATCCTATTTAGCTTTGGGTTCATTGCGTGTTTTAGAGTTCGCTTTTTTTATTTGTTTATTTATTTATTTGGTTTTAAGTTAAATAAATAAACAAAATATTTTATAAAAATAGTAATTTTAAGTCACCGGCCAAACTTCTAACATATTTTTATATATATTTCATATGTTGGTACTAGACCAATCTGATGCGAGCGTCTTAAAAAATTGGGTAACTTGATAGTGGTGTTTGATATTATTAAATTTAGTAACTTATATACATTATAATTTATAGTAGAAATTTTAAATATTTGATAAATATTATAATTTATATTTAAAATAAAAAAAATAATTATAATTTGTAACATAAATTGTAAATATTTGGTATAAATTATAATTTACAAATAAAATTAGTAATACAAAATTAAAAGCTATTGGAGGAAGTTTCGCTAAACTCTCCCGATTTTTGATTTGGGATAATAGATTTTTTTTAGTAAATTTATTTTATCTTTGATTATATTGTTTTACTTTTATAAATTCTCTCATCGGAATCGATTGAAAAAGTAAAAAAAATTTATCGAAACATCAAAAAAAATTAGAAAAAGACAAAAAAGCAAGAAAAGTCAATTTTTTTTTTCATTTTTAGTGGTTTTCTTAAATTAGAAAATTTTGTACTTTGGTTTCTCTCGCCGACATAATTAAAAAAAGTTTTTTCTTTTATCAAAAAATATATTAAAAAAAAACCCAAATGACCCTTCCAAGGAAGGAGAAAAGACAAAAAAAAAAAAGCAAAAAGAAGTCAATTTTTTTATTTTCATTTTAGTGGTTTTCTTACATTACAAAATTTTATATTTTGATTTCTTTTACCGACATGAATAAAAAAATCTTTTTTTATTAAAAAAAGAAAAAAAGAAAAAAAGAAAAAAAAGCCAGATGATCCATCCAAAGATGGCCTAAATATGTCTCACTCCTCCGAAGTTACGCCATTTTAAAATAAAAAATATTAATAACCATTTACTAAATAATAAAAAATATATATATAGATATTTATATAAAATGTATTAATATTTATAAAAATAATAATTTTTACCCTTAAAAATATATTATATTAAAAATAAATTACCGACTTTAATTAAACTATTATCCACCACATAGTGACCTGTGATTAGCATATCCTTTTGAAAATTATATAATGTTCAAGTTGACCCACATGGTGCATGCATCCAAGCATAAAATTTATATAATGTTCAACTTCCGTACTTTTCAGTTTTTTCTAAAGTCAGGTCATTGGAAAAGCGTTTTGAACTACATAAACGTGTTCTAAAAAAATTAAGGCTATGTTTGGGATAATTTTTTTATATGTTTTTAGTAAAAAAAATTTATATTAATTTAAATAATAATTCTTTTTAAATTTCTCTCATCACAAAAAATTAAAAAAGTAAAAACTACTTTAAAGTTTTTATAAGAATTTTTTTTGGTCTTTAGTGAATTTTTTTAAATTTTAACCATATTTTTATATTCTTTCTTTCATGATTAGTGGGGAAAGTAAAAAATATAGAGGAAAAATCAAAATAAACCAAAAGGTCAAAAAAGAAATCATAATAAAAAATATGAGTGTCTAAAAAATCAAAAAAATTGAAGAACCGGTCGGAACCGGACTAATCCGTGCAGATTGGTTCGGTTTTCTTTTGAATTGGTTTGGTTCCGGTTCTAAAAATATGTAAACCATAAGTTACGAATCGGTTCACGAATTTTAGTCCACGGTTCCGATTCTGAACCGAACCGGACCGTGATATTTAATTTAATATATATTTATATATATAATATATTATATTTATATAATATAAATAATTAAATATTACTTAAGTAACAGAAAATGTATTCAATTTCAGCCGTTCTATTTTTAGTGTTGAAATGAGCTATTTTTTGTGCTGAAAACATAAATTGCTGAAATAAACTATTTTTTATGATGTTAACATTAGTTGCTGTTTTTTTTTTCTTGCTGAACATGAGCTGTTTTTGTGTTTTTTATGCTGAAAGCATGAGTTGCTGAAAATTTTATGCTGTTGACATTAATTACTATTTTTTGCTAAACATTAGCTAATGAATTTATGATACTGTTTCTATTTTGCTACCATTCTATTGTTATGATTTATGTTTATGGAGCTCTACTGTTTTTTTATGTAATTTTTTTTTTGAGTATTGTATATAAGTGGAACTGTAGTTTTGAACCGAGACCAAATTGTCAATAATAGGTTTGGTTTGGATTGTTTCACAAATTGCACGATTTGGTTTGATCCTAAAATTACTAGAACCGTAAGGATCGGCTTGATTCTTGATTTTATTTAAAATTGGTCCAAATCGGACTGTGTACACTCCTAATAAAAAAGCTAAGGAAAAATTATATAACATAAGTACTATATATGAGATGCCACGTCATATAGTATTTTAAATATAGTCATCAAATATAATCACTATAGCATTACTTTGATATAGATGTGTAAAATGGGTCCGAGTCCCGTGAACCAATCAAATTTAGCTCAGGCTCGTTACTGTAACTACCCAGTCGTTACAGTAGCGGTTCGGCCGTTACTATAGCGGTTCAACTTGAGCTCAGCAAAGGCACGAGCACGGATGCATATGGATTGAGCCTGCCTAAGTTTTTGTTTAGGATGTTTAAAAATTTTTATTTTTAAGAAATTTAATTTCTTTGAAAAAAAAGATGGAGCAAAAAAATTAGACTATTTAGAATAATTTTTTAAGATAGTTTTTTTTTTTGCTTTTTTGTTAAAATGTTTAATATATTTTTACTTTTTGCTTTAAAATTGTACTATTTGGAATAACAGTATAATTGTTTCTTTAAAAATTAACTTTTAAATTTAGGATAATATAGTCATTTATTCTAAAAAATAGTTAGAGTATTTGGAATGTGTATAGATTGGAACCTTTAGAATGTATATAAAATTCTTTTCTTGCAAAAATAAAATGAGAATATGTTAATTGACACCCTTTAATATTTATTTTTGTGTTACACATTAACCAAAGCGTTAAACCTCCGGAAGTCAACTCATATTTAACAAAAAAATAACATTTTTTTTCACATTTACCCCTCTCAGACATATTTACACATTTTCCATATTTGCTCTTTTTTTTACTGTAATCAATTTTCTTTTCGGTTGAAATTTTTTGGAGTTTAAAATAAATACATTTTGATAATTTGAGTCATTTATTTTATTATTCTTAATTTATATATTATTATTTTAAAAAATTAAATTAATTGAATATCGTTAACTGAATTAACAAATTACACTTATGTTAATAAAAATAAGTTACGATATCTATTTTATTATTATTTTTATTAATATAAATATAATTTGTTTTAGCAGTTAACGATATTCGATTAATTTGATTTTTTATAATAATAATATATAAATTAAGAATAATAAAATAAGCGGTTCAAGTCATAAAAATATATTTATTTTAATTATTATTATTATTTTATTATTTTTTTCTTTTCTATACTTGCTGTTTAATCACACACACACACAGGTCTTCCACGAACACACATAAACACACAGTGGCTTTCACCAAGGGATGGCGTGGGTGGTTCGGTGGTGGCGGCAGGATGATTGGGTGAGAGGGAGATATACATTGTGGACTGACAGATTTACAGAGGAGAGAGAGAGAGAGAGAGAGAGAGAGAGAGAGAGAGAGAGAGAGAGAGAGAGACGTCAGAGACCGTCAGTGGGTGGTGGCGGCAGCTGGTGGAAGCCGGCCGTGGCGCCGGCGGCGAGGGGTTGTTGCGACTGTTGGTTGCGGTAGCGAAGCGGCGTGGCGTCACTCCTCTGTGAAACCGAGAGGAACACTTTGGGCAAGAAATATTGAGAGGAAATATATATATATATATATGTATATGTATATATGTTGGGAGATAATTCAACGCTATAAATATATACATACTCGGTAATTCAGAAAATACATCTTTATTAACTTTCAACAATTACAATAATATGAAATTACAGAAAAATAAAATAAC
>JAOTRH010275447.1:0-39165 GCA_034768845.1 Heliamphora exappendiculata | reverse complement strand
TTGGCTACGGGTTCGTTGGTTTTTGCTCCCAAAGCTCGAATCGAACCTCCAAACACCCATCAAACACTCATCAAACATTCTCAAGCATCAACACGCTCGAGCTTCACACCACAACCTCGAAAAGAAACCCTCAGAACACACTTCCATCCATCGAAAACACCGAAGAACAGTTTTAAATCAAAACCAGATCTAAAACATAAAATCACATTTCATGCGTTTTAAGATGGTGAAATAGCATAATATTACATATACAGCCCTTATACAGTAATAGAATCTGGGATCCTACCTCGTTGGGTCAAAAACCCGACACATCGATCCACGTGAAATTTGAGCTTTGTCGGAATCGAATTTCGTCCGGATGAATGCGTAGACCACGTTGCTGATACTAAGAATCAGCAGTTGGTTTATCAAAAACCAAGCCCCTGGCCCCCAAGAAGTCAGAGAGAAGGCAGAGAAAAAAAAAAACTTAGGAGTTAAGTTTTAAAATATCCTTTGAAAATATTCAACTCCAGAAATTTATAGGCCTCCAAAATTTTTTTTTTTTGAATTTTTGAAATTCGCACCGTAACTCCCTACAACCCCAGGAAGAAACCCCGCATGCTCGGTTTAACTAAAATAGGTATCGAAACACATATATCCATATAACAGCAAAAAATGCCAAAAAGCCGTCAAAACACCTAACATGCATATATAGCAAAATCAAACGGTACAAGGTCTCACAACTCTCCCCCCCTTAAGGAATTTTGCCCCCGAATTTCACTACCAGGTCATGAGGTGAACAACTTCGGGTATCGCTCATGAACCCCAGACTCAAGCTCCCAAGTCGCTTCCTCGACCCCGTGATGAAGCCACTGAATTTTGACATAGGCAATCGTTCTCCCCCGCAACACCTATTCTTTTGTATCCAGAATCTTCATGGGACGCTCCTCATACGTCACATCCTCATCAACTCGCAACTTAGTCCAATCTAACACATGAGATGGATCCGGTTCATACCTCTGAAGCATAGAGACGTGAAAGACATTATGCACAGATGCTAACTGAGGCGGTAGAGCCAGACGATATGCTACCACCCCAATCCTTTCCAGGATCTCAAATGGTCTGATAAAACGTGGAGATAGCTTTTCGCTGCGACCAAATCTCATCAACCCCCTACGTGGCGAGACCTTCAGAAACACATGGTCTCCCTTGGTAAACTCTAATGGTCTCCTCCTCCGATCAGCATAACTCTTCTGGCGGCTTTGAGATGTCACCAGTCGCTGACGAATCACAGTAATCACCTCCGTCGTTTCCCGCACCAAGTTGGGTCCCAAAACAGCAATCTCTCCTACCTCTATCCAACAAACAGGCGATCTACATGGCCTACCATATAGGGCCTCATACAGTGCCATCCCAATACCGGACTGATAACTGTTGTTGTACGCAAACTCTGCCAACAATAGATTATCCTAAGAACCCCAAAAATTAAGCACAAAGGCTCTCAGTATGTCCTCTAAAATCTGAATGGTCCTCTCAAACAGACCGTCGGTCTGAGGATGAAAAGCTGTACTAAAAGTCAAGCTCGTCCCCAAAGCCACCTGAAGACTCTGCTAAAAGCGCGATGTAAAGCGCGGATCTCGATCAGAAACAATAGTCACCGGTACTCCATGTAGTCGAATTATATCCTGAATGTATAATCTGCTTAGTTTGTCCACTGAGTCTCTCACTCGAATGGGAAGAAAATGTGCTGACTTCGTTAGCTTATCCACCACAACCCAAACAGCATCATGTTCCCTCAGCGAGTGTGGAAGTCCTAATACAAAATCCATAGTGACATTCTCCCACTTCCACTCAGATACAGGCAACAGCTGCAACAATCCTGCTGGCCTCTAGTGTTCCACCTTTACTTGCTGACAAGTAAAGCAACGAGAAACGAATCGGATCACATCCCTCTTCATTCCCGTCCACCAGAACTGACGGCGTAGATTGTGATACATCTTCGTGCCTCTCGGATGCACTGCAAAACGTGCGTGATGAAACTCATGCAGCACCTCAGCACGGCACGATTCTGGCACAAACAATCGCCCTAACAACCTCAAACTCTGATTTGGACTCATCACCCATCCTGTTGTATCTGTCCCACTAGCAGTGCGGTGTCGTATCATATGAGCCTCCTGATCGGTCCTCTGAGCCTCCAACACACGTGCAACTAAAGCGGGCTGTGAAGCAACTGCATATAAGGTTGCACCTCCCACTGTCTCCCCAAGACACAGATCAAACTCCCCAACATCTCCAAGCATAATCCATTCTCGTATAGCCACAGAAGCTAACGAGCCATAAGACCTCCTATTGAGTGCGTCAGCTACGATATTTGCCTTACCCGGATGGTACTGCAAATCAAAGTCATAGTCCTCCAACAACTCTATCCATCTTCGCTGGCGAAGATTCAAGTCCTTCTGTGAAAATAAGTACTTTAGGCTCTTGTGATCAGAGAAGACTTTGAAACGTTCACCGTAGAGATAGTGACGCCATGTCTTCAAAGCAAAGACCACGGCTGCTAACTCCAAATCGTGTGTCGGGTGGTTCCTCTCGTGTGTGTTCAACTGTCACGAGCCATAGGCTACAACCTTGCCTCCCTGCATCAGCACGCAACCTAAACCCTCATGTGAAGCATCACAGTACACTGTGTAACCCAAACCTCACTCAAGAATAATCAACATGGGTGCACTGGTCAATCTCCTCTTCAGCTCCTAAAAAGCTGACTCACAAGACTCAGTCCATACAAATATGACTCCCTTTCGCGTCAAACGCATCATCGATCCTGCAAGTTAAGAGAAGTCCTGTACAAACCGCTGATAATAACCTGCCAGACTGAGAAAACTACGTATCTCAAAAACATTCTTCGATCGCTGCCAATCTGTCACTGCATCAGTCTTTGACGAGTCTACTGACACTCCATCCTTTGACACCACGTGTCCAAAGAATCTCACCTCCGTCATCCAAAGGTCACACTTCTCGAACTTCGCATACAAGCGATGTTCTCTCAAAAGCTATAGGACAGCATGCAGATGCTCCTCATGCATCTCTCTCGTGGGTGAATAAACCAGAATTTCATCCACGAACACGACTACAAAACTGTCCAAATAAGGGTGGAAGATATGGTTCATCAGACCCATAAATGTAGCAAGGGCGTTTGTCAAACAGAAAGGCATAACCAGAAACTCGTAGTGACCATAGCGAGTCCGAAAGGCGGTCTTCACTATGTCCTCGTCCCTAATCCTCACCTGATGATACCCTGACCTCAAGTCAATCTTCGAAAAGCAGCGTGACCCGCTCAACTGATCAAACAAGCCGTCGATCCTCGGCATCGGATACTTGTTCTTCATCGGCACCAGGTTCAACTTCTTGTAATCTATATACAATGGCAATGAACCATCCTTCTTCTTTGCAAAGAGAGCTGGAGTTCCCCACGACGACGTACTCGGCCACACAAACCCCTTATCTAGCAACTCCTGTAACTGCACCTTGAGTTTTTCCAACTCAGCCGGTGCAAAATGGTATGATGGCATAGAGATAGGAGCAGCTCCCACAACAAGATTAATGGAGAACTCCGTATCTCAATTCGGTGGCAACTCAAATAGATCGTCAGAAAAGACATCTGGATAGTCGCACACTACTGGAGGTAACACTCCTCGAACCCCAACCGGCTCATCCAACCTGAGCGCAGAAAAGAGAAAACCCAGATCTCCTCGAACCCGAGTGGCACCTAGCATAGACATCAGGCCCTCATTCCGATCACCCACAAAGTAAAAGCAGTCACCCTTTGGCGTACAGATTGACACTCTCCGTCACTCACAATCTATAAAAGCATGGTAGGTGGTCAGCTAGTCCATCCCTAGGATGACATCAAACGTGGTCATGTCTAGGATGAAAAAATCAAACTCTAAACAACGACCGGCGACCTCCAACACACAGGACCTACAGACAAGGCTCAACGTTACATTCCCACTAACTGGGGTCTCCACGGACATGGTACTGCCCAACCAGTCCATTTCCAACCCCAAAGCAGATACAAATGCAGATGATATAAATGAGTGTGATGCTCCGGTGGCGATGAGAACACTAGCCCATGATCTAAAAACTAGAAGAGTACCTCTGATCATGGCTGGTGTAATAGCGGCATCAGACACCACTGGTGCTTTGAAAGCACTGCGATCAGCGAGAACATAATCCTTGGCCTGCGATGGTCTGATCTGTCCACCATAACTCTGAGTCGATGGCTGCCTCACTGACTACGCTAAAGTACCTCCTTTCGCAAACCTTGACGTCTGTGCCCTAGGCTGCTGCAGAGCCTGTCGCCTCTGTACTGATGAAGCAACTTGTGCTCATGTCGCACCCAGGGCATTTCACTCTCTGGGACACTGCCTGTGAAAGTGCTCGGGCTGACCACACCCAAAATAGATAGGTGGGTCTCTCGCCTGTGACTAAACGGGCGCTGAACTCTGAGACTGGCCCTTCTGCGGGCACTCAACTGAACAATGTCCTGGCTGTCCACAGCGATAATAGATCAATCCTCTCTACTCTGGCCTTCCTGTCGAGGCCACTGAAAGTGTAGGTGCCGACGACTGCGGCTGTGACGAACCAGCAAAACGAGAACTAGGTCCAGACGACCTCTGGCTCCCTCTGTCCTGCTGTGCATCTCCACTGCCCTGCTGGCTCCCTCTGTCTCTAATCCTGCGACTATCAGCCAATGAGTTCTCAACCCAGATAGCAAATTCCACCAGCTTGATGTACACCTCCACATCCAGAGCTACAATCCTATCCTTAATAGTAGGTCGAAGCCCCCTCTCAAATCTCTGAGTGCGTAACTCCTCTGTAGATACCATCTCAGGTGCGAACTGCGACAGATTCGCGAATTTGGTCTCATACTGGACCACAGATAGATTCCCCTGAATAAGGGAAAGGAACTCCTCTCGGTAAGCATCCCTTAAAGACCTCGGGAAATACTTCTCCAAGAAGACTCTCGTGAAAGCAGCCCACGTCTCATCCACAGTGGTCTTGGCGAACTTCCACCACTCTCTAGCATCTTCACGCAGTTGGAACGCTGCCAACTTTATACGCAAAGCATCCTCCTCAATATCCAGAGTATCAAAGATAGAAGCGGCCACTTCTAACCACTCAGTAACTACCTTGGGGTCCGGCTCCCCAAAAAAGGTCAGAGGATCCAACCGCTGAAACTCTTGCATAGCTTCTGCCACAGCTCTCATAGTAGCCAGCATCTCATGGACGACATTAGCGCCGCCAACATCAGTACCACCCACTTGCTCCTGTCGGGCGGGAGCGTTCCGTTCCTCTGGAACCTGAACATAGGCACGTCCTCGGCCACGGCCTCGGCCACGACCTCGTCCCTGCACTCCCTGCGTGGACATAGCTCTATAGAAAGCAATACAAACAGAATAAGCTTTCCGACAACATGCTATTACGTAACATAAACACATAATCATGCTATCACATAGCTATATACGATTATGCAAACACATCTCACATACCGATGAGAACTAACAAGACGGACTCGTCAATTTGGATAACGTATTTAGATTCCTTGCTAGAATACACGTCGGCCGAACGCGCTTCTAACTTGGCTCCTAAACATGTTAAACCAAACGCCCGAAGGCAAGACTCTCTAATCCTGAGACTCAACCTCCATACCCATATATACACAATTATCACGCTCAGAAAACTATTAACATGTTATAAACCAGCATTTAAACAGATGCAAGCAAGCATACACAATCAACCCCACCGGGTGATAAATCCTTTTTTTCATGGCTCTTAGATATTCGAACCCAGAGCTATGATACTAATTTGTCACACCCCAAAACCTGGGGTCACGTGAAAATCCACCAAACATCTATTTTATAAGAAAATACAGGTTTTCATACATCAAAATTTGCTTGTTGAAGCCAATAGAAAACCCGACAAAAGATATCTCTCATAAACAGAAATACATACAGGTTCAACATGTGTACAATATATCGCCTTATGGCATACAAAACCTGCCTTCAGGAACATGCATACCAAAAAGAAAACTATAAAAATCTTCTTCCATCGCGGGCATTACCAAGCTACTCTTCATCCACATCATCACCTGAAAATAATTTTACAGAAAATTTTCACCCATGAGCCAAAGCCCAATAGAAAATAGATAATAAGCTGTAAAGAAGGAATATGTAATCATATGGTGCGAGCGAACTCAACCACAAAACCAAAACAGGTTTTTACGTCATAAAATCCCAAGTTTTTCCACAAACCTCAAGAATATTTTTTTCTTAACAACTAAGCATTTATACAATGCAAAATCACATTTTATAGTTGAAGGAAAACAGTAACAAAAACATTACTTTCCCACTCGGATCACACACCGAGGAAAGATAAAAACAATAATCAAAACATTGTTTCCCTCGCGGAATATACCATCACAGAAAAAAAAAAAGATCCTATGTACCAACTCCATCACAAGGGGATAGAGGTCACAACTATAGACTCCTCTCTAGTATCTAACCCCCATGTCTTGGGATCGCTTAGTTACACGCAGGTTCTATACGGAGCACCACGACGAATCACTTAGTTTACGACTATGACCCGAGAGAATTAAGCACCCATCCGTCTCAGTTTACGGGGACTAACCGGAAGGACCTGAGTACCTACGCTGCACACATTTCTGGACATACACTGAGGGCAACTCGTGCCACATACACGTCATCCCAGTACATTTAGATAATCTTCTCAAAACATTTCTCAAAATCGGTACATTATACATGTACATAGATCCATCCCTCACCAGGAGATTAAAACATAACATTTCCAAAATGTTTTTCCCAAAAGAAGTTATACAATGCATGTATAAGCATGAGATCCAATCCATCAAACCATGGAGATCAAACCAAAACATGTAAAAAAACATACACATTTTATGAAAACGTTTTAGAAAGCGAGCCTCAACCCCAAGGGTAGCTCCAAACCTCTAATAAACACGTTTTTCTCAAAAGGTTTTCGTAAAAACTCCTTTTTCATCAACCAAACCACCCGAGGGAAGCCAACGCTCAACCCCAGAACCACCAAAACATCACCAAACACTCACACAGGGGTTCAGTCGACTGGCCCAAGCCCCTAGTCAACTGAAAATCTCACTGGAAAAGAGGCAACAAAACAGAAACAATTTCAGTCGACTGACCCTCTTGGTCCAGTCGACTGAACTCCCCAAAAGATGATTCGGTCGACTGACCACCTCGGTCCAGTCGACTGAACTGCCCAGAAAATGGTTTTTTGGCTACGGGTTCGTTGGTTTTTGCTCCCAAAGCTCGAATCGAACCTCCAAACGCCCATCAAATACTCATCAAACGCCCTTAAGCATCAACACGCTCAAGCCTCGCACCACAACCTCGAAAGAAAACCCTTAAAACACACTTCCATCCACCGAAAACGCCGAAGAACAGTTTTAAATCAAAACCAGATCTAAAACATAAAACCACATTTCATTCTTTTTAAGATGGTGAAACAGCATAATATTACATATACAACCCTTATACAGCAGTAGAATATGGGGTCCTACCTTGTTGGGTTAAAAACTCGATGCCTCGATCCACATGCAAATTTGAGCTTGGTCGAAATCGAATTTCGTCCGGATGGATGCGTAGACCATGTTGCCGATACTAAGGATCAACAGTTGGTCTATAAAAAATCAAGCCCCGGGACCCCGAGAAGTTAGAGAGAAGGCAGAGAGAAAAAGGAGGAAACTTAGGAGTTAAGTTTTGAAAATATTCTTTGAAAATATCTAACTCCAGATATTTATAGGCCTCCAAAATATTTTTTTTTTGAAATTTTGAAATTCGCACCATAACTCCCTACAACCCCGGGAAGCAACCCCGCATGCTCGGTTTAACTAAAACAGGTATCGAAACACATATATGCATACAACAGCAAAAAGTGCCAAAAAGGCGTCAAAACACCTAACATGCATATATATCAAAATCAAATGGTATAGGGTCTCACACCGATGATGCGTCTGACACGGAAGGGAGTTGTGTTCGTTTGGAGTGAGTCTTGTGAGTCAGCATTCTAGGAGCTGAAGATGAGGTTACTAGCGCGCCAGTGTTGATTATTCCAGAGCGAGGCTTGGGGTATATAGTGTACTTGATGCATCACATGACGATTTAGGTTGTGTTCTAATGCAGGGAGGTAAGGTTGTAGCCTATGATTCTTGGCAGTTGAAGGCGCACGAGAAGAACTACCCGACACACGACTTGGAATTAGCTGTCGTGGTCTTGGGGACGAACTTGATGTTCAATACTACTTTTCACCCCCAGACGGATGGTCAGTCTAAGAGGACTATACAGATTCTGGAAGATATGTTGAGGGCATGTGTACTTGATTTTAGAGATTCTTGGGAGGATCATCTATTGTTGGCAGAGTTTGCATACAACAACAGCTATCAGTTTAGTATTGGGATGGCACCATATGAGGCTTTATATGGTAGACCATGTAGATCGCCCGTGTGTTGGACAGATGTGGGAGAGTATTTGAACCCAGAACCTTCAAACCAATGAAATTTTGTTGAAACATCGATAACTTGCTGTCCAAGTCATTCCAACCTAGCGACTGCTAACTTTCATTATAGCGATCGTCAATAGAACCTCTTGGAAATCCTAGCCAAAAGTGGCGACTGCCACCTTCAACCTGGCGACCGCCAACTCTTATTGTGTCGACCGCCGATAGAACCTTATGGAACTTCTTCTAAACATGGTGACCGCCATGTTAAACCTGGCGACCGCCAACTCTAAATGACCTGACGTGTCCTAAAACGTGGCAACACCTCATTGCTTGAAGAACTCCATAAATACCATACTCTTGGTACGTTTTTCAGGATAGAAAAATAGTGAGATGTTTAGTGAGAGAAGCTCTGCCGAGTTGCTGAGCAATTTCAAGTCCTGACACCGAAGCCCTGCTGAAATACCGAGATCCAAACCTCCGACGCCTACATTGAAACCTAGCTTGGATCACCACCCGAGGTTTGGCTTATCGAAGAACATTCCCCTAACTTGAGGATTATTAAGCAATCTAGGTATCTCATTTGGATCTCCGATCTTTCTAACTCCATTCCCTCTCTTTTGGAGTGATCGGGTTAAAATTCAATTTCAATTCTCATTTTTCTTTTATTTACATAGTCAATCCTATTTGATTCATGTAATTTGATTATTTTCTTTAATTGTTTAGTTATTCATTTCTTTACCTTCACACTTAACATATTTTTTATTTTCTTTCTTTCATTAATTCATTAAGTAGTGCTAATATTTTTGACAATTACAACTTATTGATATTGTTAGTTGTTATAAAAAGTACTTACATTATATGAATGTAATTATCAATATTACATTCATATCCTCCAATTGAAATACTTGTGTACTTATTTCTTTTTTATTTATTTTTTTTATTAGTTATTATTTTAATGTCCCTTTATTTTCGGCATTAGTTTTAATGTCTTATTTCTCTTTATTTTTTCCTGTTGGTTGCAATGTAGCTTTAATTTCCTTTCAATGCACTATTTTTTTTCTTTTTTTTCTTTGTTTTCTTTTCTTATAATATTGGTTTAATGCTCCTTCATTAGCCTTAATTTCTCCTTTTTTTTCTTTTCTTTATAGTAGTGTAATTTTTCTTTTTTGCATTTTATTTCTTTTTTTTTCTTTTCCTTATAATGTAGCTTCATTTTCTTTTCATTCCATTTCCTTTTTATCTTTTTCAAATTTTTTATCTTTTCTTTTCATAATGTTTACCTTATTCTTCTTTTCTTTTCTTTTGTTAAACCCAAAAATCATAAAAGTCTTTTAATCTAATTTTCATTCTTTAAGTGTAATTTTCTTCTATTTTGTTTTTTTTTCACCTTATTTTCTTTAAATATAAATAGTTAACTTTCCTTCTTATTAGTTTAATAAACGTTTTCTAGTTTCTTCATTTTTAATATAAATTTTCTTTTGAAAACTTTTCCCTTATTTTCTTTAAAATTTTAAACTCTCTTTTGTCATAACACTCTTTTATTTGTTTTTCTTTGTTAGTAAACATTCTTTTTTATATATATAAGATTTTTATGCATATTTTATTTCTTTCATTAATTCATCATGTTAACCTAGTTTGTTTTAATTAATATGCATGTTTTTTTTAGTTACTTTGAAATCATGTTTAGAATAATTTAATTTATTTTGTAGCAATTCATGTTTAGATAGTTTTAGCAACTTCTAGCATGTTTTTATTGTTTTATGTATACTATACTAGTTTAGGTTATTTTTGTGAATATCGCATGCAGGAATGTTCCATGTATCCTTTAATTAGAAATTGCATGCTGTAGAATTTAGGAATTCATCTCTTTATTTGTCTTGATTTGGAATGCTATGTACATCTGTTATGTAATTTTTATATTTAATTTTGGATGTTCTCTTTTTGCCTCTATTTTCTTTATTTGCATGCATTTGAGAAATTTTATTAAAGAACCAATGATGATTAGTAGATGTCAATCTTATGGTTGGGCGAACGGGGTGCCTAACACCTTTCTCGATTCGTACCTTAGCCCCCGAATCCTCTTTTTCTAGTTAAATATTTTAAAGATTAGTAGTCATTTTTTTTCTTAGTTTTTCTCAAAAACTAAGTGGCGACTCCATTTTCAATGAAAAAAAATTTTCAAAATTTGATTTTCAAGGTGTTAAAAAATATTTTTCAAATATCTTTGAATTCTCTTATTTTTAAAACTTTTTCTAAAATAACCTCCAAAATTCCAACGCCACAGTATTTTCTGGTGACTCCGCTGAGGACTAGTTTATAAAATCAAATAAGAGGGCTAGACTTGAAAACATAATTGGTTCTTAATAAAATTTTTTATTTGTATTTTCGCATGCATATGCATTGTTCTTCCAAACCCTCCTGCCTGGTCGACCCGATGCCCTAAGCGTTCATTCATTTTGGGAATTATTGGGAAGACGGGTAACCCTTACTAGTTGTACTCTATCATAGGTGCAGTAAAAGAGTTCGGACGTACTATTTGACCATATCCTGCGCCACTCCAGGCATGGGAGGTCTATACCCAGCTCTATTCAGAAGGTACCCTATTCTATTGATCAAAATCGGCCTTTTGCATATAGTAGCTTATAACCACTCATTAGGTACTCCTAACCCTAGCAGGATTATGTATTTTCTTAATTGTATGTTTTGATTGCATATTGTTAGGATTGTTTGTTCGGGCTTAAGCTAGTTCCTCTTTCAGGTTAGGCCCGGGTTTTCTTTCATCCTTGGTTTAGGTTAGCTTTTCCTTTGGGTTCTTACCCGGGTTTTGTTCTTCACTAAGTTTGGTTTTCATGCCATATTTTTCTTCTCGGGGTCATGCCCGTGTTTTGTTTTGAAGCCTTTAGGGTAGTTTCTCTCTCTTTTGGGTTCTTCTCGGGTTGTTAGTTCCATACCCCCACCTTTGTTTAGGCTCGTTTCCTTTAGATCCTAGTTATATCCGCGTGAGCTAGTCTCTTATCGTTATGCTGCACGTTTTTTCTTAGAATTTTAGGTTAAACTAGTCCTCTCGACCAAGTTTTATTTTCTTAACCAGAGTACTGCCCATTTCTTCACCCGAGTTTAGTCAAACCTGTTAAGTTGTTATGAGCCCGGCAGGGGCATTGTTATAGCTTTCGTGATTATCTGCTTAAGATTTGCTATTTTAGGTATCTGGGATATTTGCTATCTGTCATCGGAGTTCTTGATCGAGAAATGTTTGATACTGGTCATTCTATTTTTAGGATCTAGGTTTTCTTCAGGTCTAGATCATTGAGCCGAGAAGAGCACAGTCGACACGTGTCTAGGCAAGATTAGTGACGGGCAAACTCTGTAGGGTATCTAAACAGCCAACTGAGTCAACTGAAATGGAAAAAAATGAGGTGAACTTGACAGCTCTGATGAGAGCTATTATTAAGATACAAAGAGCTGCGGAGCAACAGACTTAAGCTCAAAGCCAATGTTAGGCGTAGATATGAGCGATTCAAGCCCGTATGCCTGTTGTGAATGGACATCCAAATGGCACAAATGAGAATGACAAAAACTTCTAGGATGATAACCAAGGACCAGAGGTACCGCAAGTTGCTGTGCCACCTCAGGTTCCTCGCCAGGTGGTGGTAGAAGAAGAAAACACTACCTAGTCTAGGGAGTCCGTACTGGCAAAAAAGATCGACCGAATGGAGAAGGTGCTGAGAATGGCTAAAGGAGTAGAAGAGTACATGCTGGATGTAGGCAGTATGTGGCTATTCCCAGATGTAAAACTGCATGAGAATTTCAAAATGTTGAAGATGGAGAAATTTGATGGTACTGGTGACCCCCGAATTCATCTGAGGAAGTACGTTAGAACTCTCTCCCCCATGGGAAATGATGATCAGCTCAAAGCCCAACTTTTCCATCGATCACTCTCTGGGGTTGCACAAAGGTGATTTTTTTCTTTGGAGGTGGCCAAAACTAGAACTTATGAGGACATAGCCACGGCTTTTGTAAGTTAGTATAGCTACAATGTCCAACTGGACGTCACCACCAAAGAGCTTGAAACCACTTGACAAGAGAGCTGGGAGTCTTTCATTGATTTCTTGACTCGGTGGAGGGGTAAAGCCACTAAGATAACAAATCGACCTACTGAGAAGGAACAAGTGAGGATCGTGGTTAAAAATATGTAGTCTCCACTAAAGCGATATCTTATCACTCAGCCGCTTTCTACCTTTAAATAGTTGTTTGACGCTGGAGTACAGATTGAAGATGCCATTCAGTCTGGGAATATCAAAAACCAATTTGTTGCCACCAATCTCGTGTCTCGCCCGAACGAGATAAACCTGCTGAATTCGTCCTCTTCTGCCCAACAATCCAATAATACCGAACAGTCAGACAATGGTTAATAGCAACAAAGGACAAGGAGGGTGTTGACTCCCCTCAATATTTCTTTATCCACTGTCCTGAATCGACTCATCGAAAAGGGCTCATCAAGCCACTGGATCCCGTGCCTGTACCTGATCCCCTACCGCCAAGGTTTAATGCTTCCCAATACTACGCCTTCCACCAAGGCCACAGGAATTTAACTGATAAGTGTCTAAGGCTGTGCCATGAGATCCAAAACCTCATCGACAATAAAGTGATCCCTTCGCCCTCCGCCGCTTTAAAACCAAACATCACAACTAATCCCCTACCAAACCATGCTAAGCATCTAGGGTGAATTGCCTAACTTTGGGGCAATTAGAAGATCCTAGCTGATATATCTATTTAGCATGCCTACCGCGTCCTCATGTTTCAGCGACTGAGGATCAGACATCATGCTCATTTATTATGGTTAGAAATAGTCAGGATATGATGGAAAAATGGGATGATGGTGCATGGGGGTGGTATCAGACAGCATTCCCAGCTATCCAACAAGAGGAAAAAGAGCATAACGAGGAAGATGATTGGCCTTTGGATTACCCGGCCGGACCTTATGGGTTTAGTTATGTGTTTGATGGCATCACTTTTCCCCAACATTTTGAGGAAGAGATATATGTTGACGAGATGCAATCCTATTGGCTGGTAAGAGTCGTGCTGAAATTCGACAGAGCGGAGTGGACCAATTTTTGGGCTGCTCGAGAACAACAGGTGGATTTTATGGAAGAAGACATCTGGGAGGAAGTTGATAATACATGGACTATTGAGGATGATGAAGAAAGAAGAGGAAGAGCAAAGGTTGGTGGGTTAGATGATTTGTGGGCATTTGAAAGCCCTTCATGCATAGACGAAGTAAGACAGGTCAAGAGTACAATATTGGAATTATGGGATCCGAAGGAGGGAATAGAACATTTGACTAGAAGTGGGTGGCATTTCAAGCTAGCCCAACTGGAGAAAGGGAAACCAAGCAGAAAAGGGAAGGAGAAAGAACAAGAAGAAGAGGATGCAGTGCTGAAGTAGTTAAAGAAGACGCAAGCTAATATCAGCATTTGGGGGCTACTGATGGCCTTGCATAAACACAGATAAGTTGTGCTAAAGGTTCTGAATAAAGCCAGCATTTCGATAGATGCCACCCCGGAGCAACTGATTGGACTTATTCTTCTGGCGGTAGAGCTGAAAGTCATTTTTTTTATAAAGATCTGCCAGCAGAGGGAAAAAATCATAACAAGCCACTACACATTACCGTTGAATGCCTAGATAAATGGGTCATTGTGACTCTTATTGATAACGGGTTTGCATTAAATGTGTGTCCGCTCAGAATCGCACTTTGTTTAGGACTAAAGACGGAGCACTTCACATCGAGCAATCAAGGAGGGACATACTGGGACTTGTATCATTCGCAATATCAGTAGGGCCCTTGGAAACCTCGATCGAGTTTCATGTACTAGATGTACTGGCGTCTTTCAACTTGTTGTTGCGTAGACCTTGGTTTCATGACCCAAGTATTCATGCTGTACCATCGACTCTCCATCAGAAACTGAAGCTGATAAGAAATGGGGCAATTTTAACTATTCACAAAGAAGACAGCATTCATCCTCCAAGAGAAGGAGAGGGCTCAACTATGTTGGAAGTTTAGCATAATGAAGATGATGTATCACTCAATGGTTTCTGATTTGATGAAGTACAGGTTGTCCAGATGCTAATTAATGAGGAGGAAAGGTACATCAACCCAAGGACAATCACGATGATGAGGCAAATGCCCTACTTTTCGGGCATGAGACTAGGGCATAAACAGTAAGGAATCCCCAAACTTGTTTAGGTATTGCTAGCTTCTCGCCATTTTGATCTTGGATACAAACCGACAAAGAAAGATTTGGAAGGGCCTAAGAAGGGATGGAAGGTCAATTATTCAGGAACTCTCAATGGGTACTTTTTTAAAGTGGGGGAAGATCTCCCGTACTGTAGCTTTTCAAAACCATGGACTGACGAAGAAACCAATCAAAAGTTGCCAGGGCTGGAGATTTTTTTCGGCCATCAATTGTCTCATACAGAGGAGGAAGTGAAAGGGGAAGAGGAAGAGGAGAAGATTCAAGAGAAAGATTGGGCTGACAAGCTCGATGGAATCGGCATGGGAACATTATTCAATGAAAAGATGGCGCAACTGCAAGTGATCGACTCGAGCTGATTCATGATGGGCTTCAGCACACCAGATGACTGCACCAAGCTCATTGTTGATGCAACTACAAAGGATGTGAAGAATTGGATCATCGAGTCTTCTAATGTACATATTGTATGTTCTGAGTCCAAGTTTGAGTCAGAGTCTGTGATTGAGGGAACATCTGTTTGTGCACCTCACCCTGTTTATGCTTTCGAGTTTGTAATTCCCTCTTCCTTCAATGAATTGAGCAAAGTTTTCGATTACTCTGCTTTGTTTGATTTATTTTATACGCTTTTTGATAATTTTGATTTTGACGGGGTTATCCCCGAATAAATAAAGCTTTTGATTAAAAGAGAAGAAAAATGCGTCCCCAACCTATAATTGAAGAAACTTTATCAATAAATTTGGGTAATGAAAATAATCCGCAAAATGTTCAAATTGGTTCTTCTTTATCCTTAGTTGAATAAAAAAAAGTAATAACTTTATTAAAAGAATTCAAGGATGTATTCGTATGGTCTTATGAGGATATGCCCAGAATTGATCCTGACATTATCCAGCACCATATCCCCTTATACCCTGATGTCAAATCGGTCAAACAAAAATTAAGACGAATCCGGCCAGAATGGGCTTTGAAGATAAAAGAAGAAGTTGCCAAATAGGTCAATGCAGGATTTCTCATGGCAACTGAGTATCCAAAATGGGTAGCCAACATAGTGTCGGTTTTAAAGAAGGACGGACGTATCCGAGTCTGTATAGATTTTTGGGACCTCAATAAGGCTAGCCCGAAAGATAATTTTCCACTACCACACATCGACGTCTTAGTAGACAGCACAGCCAGTCACGCCTTGCTGTCATTCATGGTTGGCTTCTCTAGGTACAACTAGATTCTCATGGATCCTGAGGACAGAGAAAAGACAACCTTCACTACACCATGGGGAACCTATTGTTATTGTGTAATGTCGTTTGGTTTGGAGAATGCAGGGACAACTTATCAAAGAGCTGCCTCTACTTTATTGCACGGCATGATACATAAGGAGGTCAAAGTGTACGTGGATGATATAATAGTCAAATATAAGGATCGGGATGGCCACATCACAGCACTACGAAAGTTTTTTGAAAGGATTTAAAAATATAAGATGCGGCTCAATCCACAGAAATGTGCCTTTGGAGTTATTATCGAAATGATGCTCGAATTTATGATCACGTAACGAGGCATTGAAGTTGATCCTTCAAAGATTAAAGTAATTTTGGAAATGCCTCCTCCGAAGATCGAGTGAGAAATCAAGGGCTTTCTAGGTAAAATACAGTTTATCAGTCGATTCATTGTAAAACTGATAACTACCTGTGAGCCGCTCTTTCATTTGCTAAAAAAATGAGTCAAGTTTGAATGGGATCAAAAATACCAAGACGCCTTTGTTGCCGTATGATAGTATCTGCAAAATTCACCTGCTCTAGCTCCTCTCAAACCTGATAGGCCACTGATTCTCTATCTGTCAGTGACTGACTCAGCTATGGGATGTGTGCTGGCGCAAGACAATGAAACTAGAATCGAAAAGGCTATTTATTACTTAAGCAAGAAGATGACAGGATTAGAAATACGATACACACCACTAGAGAAGACATGTTGTGCCTTGGTTTGGGCTTTCCAAAAATTGAGGCGTTACATGCTATCTTTCACAGTGAATATCATCTCTCGGATGGACCTGTTGAAGTACTTGTTTGAAAAGTCAGCACTAACAGGGAGGTTGGCCCGATGGTTACTGTTGTTATCAAAATTCAATCTCAGATAGTTATCCAAAAGTCAGTCAAGGATAGAGCAGTGGCAGAGTTCCTGGCCGACCAACCAATTAAGGTGGGTGAGGACACAGAGTTCCAGTTTCCTAACGAATAGCTGATGAAAGTCAGGGATGACAAGTGGAATCTATATTTTGATGGCGCATCCAATCAATATGGCTATAGAATAGGAGTCCTTCTTTTCACTCCTGACGAATCAAACGTCCCCTTGTATTTGAAGCTCAATTTTGAAGTTACCAACATTTAGGCCGAGTATGAAGCATATTTAGCTAGATTGGAGGCAACCTTAGAGTTAGGGGCAAGGAGGTTGGAAGTCATTGGAGATTCAGCACTAGTTGTTTCACAAGTGATAGGAGAATGGAAGGTCAAGGACATAACCTTGATTCTCTATCATCAAGAGCTAGAGAAACGGATACCGTGTTTCGAATTAGTGATCTTTACCCATGTGCCAAGATTGCAGAACAAGTTTGCCGACGCACTGGCCACCCTAGCATCCATGATTGACATACCATCGGGAGTCAAAATGAGGCCTTTAATAGTTGAATAGAAGAGAAAGTCGGCATACGAGACGACGGCTGCAATTGAGGAAAGCATTGACGATCTTCCATGGTACTTTGACATTCAAAACTTTGTGGATAAAGGAGAATATCCCAAGTTTTCCAGCAAAAAGGATAAAAGAGAAATACGATGATTATCCGCATAATTTGTCATTTGCGGTGGAAGACTATACCAACGAGGGCATTCTGGCGTCAATAAATTGTGCGTCAACAATGAAGAAGGTCAAGTACTGATGAAAGAAATCCATGGGGGAGTTTGTGGGCCACATATGAGTGGAAATATGTTGGCCAAATAAATCCTGCGACAACGGTACTTTTAAATGACAATGGAGACAGATTACTTGCAGTTCGTGCGGAGGTGCCACAAATTTCAGATTCATGCAAATCTCATGCACGTTCCCCCATCTCAGTCGTATAACTTGACGTCACCATGGCCTTTCTCAGTATGGGGCATTGATGTGATCGGCAAGGTAACACCAAAGGCGTCAAATGGGCACGAGTTCATCTTAGTGGCCATTGAGTACTTTACAAAGTGGGTGGAAGAAGCCTCCTACTTGGTATTGAAAGCCTCTCATGTTGCTAAGTTCATCAAGAAAAACATCATTTGCCGGTACGGGGTGCCCCATGAGGTCATCTCAGATAATTGCTCGCATGTTCAAGGAGAGGTCATGGATCTTTTCAAAGAATATCGGATAGTGGCCCACAAGTCCTCACCACATCGGCCGCAAACCAATGGAGCGGTTGAGGTAGCTAACAAGAACATCAAGAAAATCCTACAAAAGACGATTAACTCACATAAGGATTGGCCATAGCATCTACCATTTGTACTTTGGGGATACAGAACATGAATTAGAACTTTAACAGGAGCTACGCCATACTCTTTAGTGTACGGGATAGAAGTCTTGCTTCCCATCGAGGTGGAAATCCCTTCACTAAGAGTAGTAGCTGAGGCCAGTATATCAGAAGCAGAATAGCAGAGCAACCAGATGAAAGAATTGCTCTTGTTTGATGAAAGAAGACTACATGCTCTGTTTCATGTACAAGGGTACTAGAAGAGGATAGCTCGAGCGTTCAATAAAAAGGTCAAGACCCGGGACCTTAGAGAAAGAGATTTGGTTCTTAAGGAAATCAAAGTTCTTATCTTTGACCCGAGGGAAAAGTTCAAGCCAAACTGGTCCGAACCATTTCTAATCAAAACCATCATGACCGGTAGTGCAGTCATCATGATGGATTTGGATGGAAATGTGTTCTCCACTCTAGTTAACCTCGATCAACTCGAAAAGTATTATCTTTGAGGCAAAAATAAAGATAAAATAAAAGTTTGCTGAGCTGAGAACCGAAAAGGCAACTCAGGTAAGAGTTAGAGCAGCCCGTAAGGCCAAAAATCTGAAAGGGCGACCTTGGCAAAAGTTACGGCACCACAAAAGGAGAGTGTCAATACCCAAGTGAGAACCGAGCCCGAACTATGTTATGGCCTGATTCCATTTTTTGGGATACGTACGCGGCTTCTTTTGAGAAGTCCGGCCACATTCTGTGTTTTAAACCATTTTGAATCCGAGTAAGGCCAATGCAAATTTATCTTTGAATTTTGATAATGAAGTCCTTCAATCTTTGGATAAATTTAAACTATTTTAAACATAAAGTGGGAGTTTTTCATTACTTTAATCAAGAGTTTCAAAGTTTTGAAAACAAAAGGAAGGGCACGCAAGTCCCAAACTCTACAAAGAAAAAGAAAGCCGTAAAATTTTTCAAAAACAATGCAGAAATTCTTAAATCCTTCTCCTTTTTTGCTGCTTGTTTTCCTTCTTCTTTATCTTTCTTCTCCCGAACCTGCATCAGCCATGTCTTATACTCAGCAGAAAGCTCAGAACATTGCAGCTTCTGTATTTCCATACGTGAACGAGAAGGCTAGGCATCCTAATACAGTGTTAAAAATGGAGCCCGCAGCGCAGATGAGAATAGATAACCTCGGATACTGGGAAAGATGATCTGACTGCGACTGAACTGCCGCATGATCTGATAAGGGTAATAGAAAGTAGTCTGATGTAGACCAACGAGCAAAACACCAGGGTGATCCATGGTAGTCAGGGTCATAGCAGGGATCCGTCACTAGGGGCACTGCCAAGTAATAGCTAGGCCAGTCAGGGATGAGAGGTACTGTCGCTAGGCTACCTCGGTACTGCATATCTGATAACAGGGGCAGTAAAGGAAAGCTGCAGCACTTTGTCTATCGGTAGGTGGTTTTTATACAAGATTAACCTTCTCCATCAGCCAAATCTACAGCAAAAAGTTAGTGAGTGCAGAGCTTTGTAATATAACACACGTCTAATAAAGAGAGGTTTGAATCTACCTGAAGGAGCAAGGGGCTACCAGCAAAAGTAGTGATCTCACCACGATGAACAGCATTTAGGCCTAGAAGCATCTCGGCTAGGAATAGCGGTACAAAGTCCTTTTCTATCCACATCTGACCAGCAATGTCAACCAGTGCATAGCTAAGTCGCTCGTCAAAGAGAACAAGAAGATACTGGGCAAGAAAACAGAAGCAAAGAACATAACATCGCCACAGCTGAAAGTCAAGGTCACTAAGGTCACTGGTAGGACAAAATCTATCAATGATCTAGGGTATGTCAAGACAGTCATCCTATGTCAGAAGAGAGGCTCCATCCTAGATAGACCACAAAGCTGTTTCACCTGCTGGCCGGTTGAAAGAAAGAAAGTGGAAACCATAACGGAGCTTCGAGGGGCCAAATCCAAAATGGTAGTAAACTCCTCCATAGTGGAGCATAGCTCTTCAAGGCCGAACTGGAAGACGTGGGATTGCGGGTCCCACAGCTGAGCAGTTTCTTTCAGCAAGGGCCCGTCAATCTTTATGGCCATGAGAAGAAATAAGGAGTTAATACCGAAAGGGGCAAAGTTTAAACGTTCGACATGAGAGAATACCTCAATCCATGAAGAAATGGGATTTTCCATCTGGGTCAGAACAACAGAAAATGGGGCCTTCAGGGCTGTATTTATATGGCAGAGAAGGGCGGGAAATTAAAATTTTGGCAAAAGGTACGTTCAATGTGGCAACCGCCACTTTAGAAGTGACGACTACCAACTTGGAAAAGCATAGTACAGTGAAATCAGTCCTTTGACCAAGTGACCGCCTAGTTGTAAATGGAAACCGCCATGTCAGTCTCCTTGGAAATGGCGACCGCCATGTTGTGTTATGGTGACTGCCATGTTTGAACATGGCGGGTGTGTATCAGTTTGCAGTTTGAAAGATTTGTATAAATTTTGACATTGTGCATCCACAGCAGATTGAACAGCAAATAAAAAGTCCTACAAGCAGATAAACATGTATAGTTTAGCACAAAAATACATAGAATGTATCAAAAATGTAAACTGGGGCACCCGAGCCCAATAGAGTGAAAACAGGGGCACGCAGGCCCATAAGTAGCTGGGGCACGCAGGCCCATCAAAACCGAAAAGTATCTAAATGTGTCATAAAGATAAGGGGGAGCTTTCTCTCTCTTAGTCACGCCTCAGGCAGACCCGGCAGGAAGAACGACTGGCCTCCTCTAAACTGTCATCCTTAAAGAGACGATCAAAATCATCGCCATCTTCATTTCCAAAAGGAAGACACAACTCTCAAGCGGCTCCTGGTAGAGGAAATGGACCCTGTAGAACGAGCTTTAGAAAAAGCAGCATGAGATCCACGACCTCGAACTGGAGCCGGAGCTAGAGGCGAAGCAGGAGGTACTATGCCGGTAGCCAGGACTGGAGGCTATCAAAAGAGAAGTAAGACTCAAAACAAACGAAAGTGCAGAAAAATTGAAATAAAATATGAGATACTTACGATGGCCACCAGCGTGAAAGTAATGCTAACTGCTCGGATAGTGGCATCCATCTGTCGAACTAGTGCTCTAAGGTCAGTAACCATCAGCATCGTGCGGTCCAACCAAGCCTAATCAATCTACAAAAAGCAAAAAGGAACAATTCAAGAAGGTTGGACAGGTAAAACAAGATGTAACTAAAGGAAAGGTGTAAGACAAACCTGGCCGATCTCTGCCCTGAACTCCGGCGCCGGTGGAACAAGAACCGGCAGAGGGATAAGAAAGCCGTATGCCACAGTCTGAATCTCCCAGGGAATCTCTGGGCCCCTCATCCCTCAGGCATCCTCGTTAGTAGGTCCAATAGTAGCTCCAGCAGCAGCATCAGCAGTGTCAACATCGGCAGCCTCCGGTGCCCGCCTCCTCCTACCACCAGCTGGGCTGGGTTTTAATGGTCCTAACAGGTCTGCCCGGGCCCAAGCAGTATAATCTCCCTCAACCACCAGCAGCTCAGTAGCAGGAGTCCCCACCATCTCCAGGAGAAGATTGACCCGACTTAGATGATTCCTCCGACGCATACATGTCAGAGGAACCACCGAGATCCAAAAATGATCCAGGCTGAGCGACTGGAGAACCACTCGCTCTCCTAGATAGTACTCCTGTCCAAATGGACCATTCAACAGGATCTGTCTCAAAGCAGGATCCCGACTGCGCATCAGATCTGCACCGGCCCGATCCTCTACTCCTTGCCAGACATCCCAGTGAACCTGTAGAGTACAGTGAACAGTGCAGTACAGTGCAGTCTAATGATTAGTGAACCGAATACAGTGATTAGTGTACGGAGCAAAAAAGAATAGAAATAGTATAGTGAAGTACAGTATGATATACAGATTAGTAAAAATGATACCTGGTAAGGGGTCAGCCGATCCAATGACACCCGGAATTGGTCGATGTCCTTCCCCCAACCTTCTTCCCCTTCAGCCACTGGGACCACCGAGCTGCTCGGGGAATGACTGAAGGGTCTGCAGAAGAGTTCGCTAGGACATGAAGCCCGAGGAACTCATAGATCCATAACTACAAAGAGAAAGATATGAGCAAGGAAATAATAACAGATAACAGAAATGAATGGAGAGCTACGAAATTTAAACCATACCTCCTAGACCCTCCAGTATACCCCGATGCTGAGCTCCTGAGGGAACTGGGTCAAGGTTCGCATAAAGCTGTAGAGAGTGATGAGAGCAGCTCCTCCCAAGTCAAAAGATGCAACCCGATCAAGATGAGCCAGGCCACCCAAGTAATGCAAATGAACGGAGTTCTCCTTGTTCGAAAATAAGGAGGTACCGAACATGTACCTCAAGAAGCCTAGGGTGACCCACTCGTAGTGGCGGGGCTCGGTGTAGTGAAAATGTCTAAAATGGTCAAAGAACCATGTATATCTGACGCTGTCTCTGTCCATCTATGCTGGAATGCCCAA
This sequence comes from Heliamphora exappendiculata, assembly GCA_034768845.1. NCBI lineage: Eukaryota > Viridiplantae > Streptophyta > Magnoliopsida > Ericales > Sarraceniaceae > Heliamphora > Heliamphora exappendiculata. The sequence continues at coordinate 16,413 of JAOTRH010275447.1, read as the reverse complement.
GGAAGTATAGTAACGCGCTAGTCGACTAGGCTATGGATGGATCAAACGGGATTGGGGCTCCTCCAACCCTAATGCCGGTAATAAGAGTGAAGTCGAGAGGCGTCAAGGTGGCCTTGAAAGTGGTAAAGTGAAAGGTGTTGGTGGCATCCCACCACCGCTTCGCCAGAGCTGTCAACCATACTCGGTCGTTGGTCGTTCTACCCAACAACAGTAGGAATCGAGTAAAATCAGAGGCATCAATATAAGCCCGGTTGAGAGCAGGGAGGCCATCGTACCACTCCAACACCTCCCCGAAGGTAGAACCTCTGAAGGCTCTGACATAATGACCAGCCTGAGAAGAGGAAGAAAAACAAATAATTTATAAAGAACAGATCGAGCAAGCAAAGTGCAGAAAAATATCTGAAAGCAAGACCCTAGGTTTGTGTGTAAGTGGCGACCCTTCGGTTCTTTCAAGCCCTAGAAAACTAAGCACCCTAACCCTAGGTTCGTGTGTAAGTTACGACCCTTCGGGACCCTAACCCTAGGTTCGTGTGTAAGTGACGACCCTTCTGTTATTTCAAACCCTAGAAAACTAGGCACCGTAACCCTAGATTTGTGCGTAAGTAACGACCATTCGGTTCTTTCAAGCTCTAGAAAACTAGGCACCCTAACCCTAGGTTCGTGTGTAAGTGACGATCTTTTACTTTTTGCACGTCCTAGTAAAAGATTAGGAACTCTAAGTCTTGGTACGCCAAGCAAGTCTCTTTTTAAGAAAAAACAAACAAATAAACAAACTTCCTCAGATATTTGTGTTTTGCCCCATTTTACCCTGATTTTCTAAATTTTTAATATTTTAGCCTCAATTTTTTAGGATCTTTCTATATATATATATATTCCTAGGATTTTTTAAAATTTTCTTTAATTTTCTAGGATTTTCTAAAATATTTTCTAGGATTTTTTGAAGAATTTTTCTTAATTTTCTAGTATTTTTTAAAAAAATTTAGGATTCTTCTAAAAATTTACCCCATTTTTCTAGGATATTTTCAAAATTTTTTAAGAATTTCCAAAATTTTAAAAATACCCCTTAATTTCTAGAGTTTGTGATTTTTGAAAAATTTGTCCTAAATTTTTAGAAATTTTTGACAAAATTGTCTCAAATTTTAGAATTTTTGATAAAAACTACCTCTTCAGATTTCATGCCCCAAAAATAAAAACAAACCCCCCTTAATTTTTATATTTTTTCTAAAAAAAAAATTCAAGCATTTTATTTTGTGCTTTTCACTAAAATAATTGCCCATTTCATTATTTGTTCAAATTTTAATGTCTCTACTGTTTTAATCTCCATTGCATAGATACATAAGCTAAGTTCAAATCCTAATTATCAATCACACCATCATCAAAATAAATCATCATTCATCATCATTCATCATCAGATCAAAACACATTATCAAATCATCTAGGGGATCCTAGGAATGCGTCTACGTTCGATATATCATGCTTTGGTATTAAAAACAGTAAGGATAGGGTACATACCGAAGGTCACCGGTGGAAAATATGGTGGTCAGGCTCCCGTAGAAGGACGTTAGTAGTAACAGCATCGGTGGGAGGCTCGTAGCGTCTCATCCTGTGTGAAACCACGCGATAGGGTACCGGAGCATAGGTATTCAGATCAAAAGGATCTGGGTGGCCCTCCCCAGCATCGAGATCAAGGAAATCGGCCATTACGGCCTCAGCAGCAGCATTTGCTGCCGCCTGTGCCTCGGCAGCTGCTTGTGTCTCCTTAGCAACTCGGTGGGAGGCACACTCCGCCTCAAGTACAAGGGCGTCCATCGCAGCGGTGGGCTGCGTGGAGGTGACCCCACTAGCAGGAAAACTAGAAGCTGTACCTCTAAGAGTCCCTTTGGAAGAACTCCCAGCGGCGGAGGGGCCTTGTCGTGCCCCCAAATCATCATCTCTATGGCCCTGGTCCACCATAAAGAGGAAAGGGATCACGAATAGTAGTGTGAACATCGTGTGGTAAGAAAAACCAGAAAGCAAAGGGTACGAAGGCTAGAAAGCAAGAAGGAGCAAAAGAGAGTTTCAGAACGCGAGAGAGTTAGAGAGAGAGATGAGAGAATGCGAATGAACCTGATCCGCGCACCTCAAAGGGCCTTATGCGGGTTTGAAGGTGGTAGTCGCCACCTTCAGTTATGGCGACCGCTAGGTTTGTCAAGAGACATGGCGGTTGCCTTGTCGTAGGGGTTTTAAGTGGGCAGCCACTGTGTCAGAAGGGCTTCATCTTGGCGATCGCCATGTTGTCAACCATCACGTCCCATCAGTATAGGCGACCATCATGTCAGAATATCATTATGAAGTTTTAGGGTTTTTCGGAGCTGATTGAGTGTTTTTATTACGTGTGTTTTCTTTTAGTGTGTTTTGACTTCATGAGTGTTATTCCACAAAATATTTTTGTTAACAATATATATATATATATAAAATAATAATAAAATAATTTCCCTTAAAAATAATCTTTCTTATTTTTTGTAAGTGTTTTTCTAACTTTAGTGGCTTTCAAAAAATAAATTTAAAATATGGGATGTTTTGCAAAAATATTTAAAGAAAATTTTTATTCGTGGTTTTCCTCCCGATAAATGTAATTTTAAGCCGAAACTTGGCTTTTAATTATTTTTATCCCGTGTTTCATTTCGAATTTTTAGGTATTAACTCGACCTATTAATTCGTGGTTTTCTTCCCAATAAATCTAACTTTAAGTTGTAACTTGGCTTTTGGTTACTTTTATCTTGCGCCTTATCTTGAATTTTTAGGTCTTAATTCGACCTACTAATTCGTAATCATCCGTTCCGATAAATTTAATTTTAAGCCGTAACTTGGCTTTTAATTATTTTTATCTCGTGTTTCATTTCAAATTTTTAGGTCTTAACTCGACCTATTAATTCGTGGTCTTAACTCGACCTATTAATTCGTAGTTTTCTTCCCGATAAATCTAACTTTAAGTTGTAACTTGACTTTTAGTTATTTTTATCTCGCGCCTTGTCTCGAATTTTGAGGTCTTAACTCGACCTATTAATTCATAATCATCATTTTCGATAAATTTAATTTTAAGCCGTAACTTGCTTTTAATTATTTTTATCCCGTGTTTCATTTCAAATTTTTAGGTCTTAACTCGACCTATTAATTCATAATTTTCTTTTCGATAAATTTAATTTGGAGTCGTAACTTGACTTTTAATTATTTTTATCCTATGTCTCGTTCTGAATTTTTAAATCTTAAGTCGACCTACTAATTCGCAGTTTTCACCCCAATAAATCTAATTTTAAGTCGTAACTTGGTTTTTAATTATTTTTATCCCGTTTTCATCCCGAAATTGCGAGGTCTTAACTCGATCAATCAATTATTTTTCCGATTAAGATAATTTCTTAGATCTTAACTCGATTCTTTTAATTATTTTATTCCCAGCCGAGTTCTTAGATCTTAACTCAATCTTTGACTCACCCGTTCATGCTTCCTTTAGATCTCGATCCGATCTCTAGGATTTATTCAAATCATATCAATGTTTATACTAGTATTAGCATCACGTTAGCATCTGTTAGCGTTTGTATCATGTTTCTTATCTTGCATCCATGCATTTTGCCCAATGAACTATGTTTTGGTCTGATCCCTAGCAAAGTGGTGCGTAAGCAGCTCGATGAAAATTTAAGTACGACCAACATCATATATATGCTTGTGTGCTTGTGGCCTAGGATTGACGGCTCGGTCAAATGGATGTTTTCTTTGGATCTTTGATATAACTCGTATCACACGTTGCTATGCAAGTTATATCAAAGAGGGGAAACTATAGACACCCCAATTTGACATCGCCTAATCTTAGGTGAATTCAATGATGAAAACAGTCAGAATGGTGCTCTAGTTCCATCCTCAGGAAGTGATCCAAGCTCGGTATTTGAACCCAAAACCTTCAAACCAATGAAATTTTATTGAAACGTCGATAACTTGCTGTCCAAGTCATTCTAACCTGGCGACTGCTAACTTTCATTATGGTGACCATCAATAGAACCCCTTGGAAACCCTAGCCAAAAGTGATGACCGCTACCTTTAACTTGGTGACCATCAACTCTTATTGTGGCGACCGCCAATAGAACCTTATGGAACTTCTTTTAAACATGGCGACCGTCATGTTGAACCTGGCGACCGCTAACTCCAAATGGCCTAACGTGTCCCAAAACGTGGCAACACCTCATTAGTTGAAGAACTCTATAAATACCGTACCCCTGGTACATTTTTCAGGATATAAAATTAGTAAGAGGTTTAGTGAGAGAAGCTCTGTCGAGTTGCTAAGCAATTTCGAGTCCCGACGCCGAAGCCCTGCCGAAATACCGAGATCTGAAACCTCCGACACCTACATTGAAACCTTGCTTAGATAACCACTCGAGGTTTGGCCTATCGAAGAACATTCCCCCAACTTGAGGATTATTAATCAATCCAGGTACCTCGTTTGGATCTCCGATCTTTCTAACTCCATTCCATCTATTTTGGAGTGATCGGGTTAAAATTCAATTTCAATTCACATTTTCCTTTCATTTACATAGTCAATCCTATTTGCTTCATGTAATTTGGTTATTTTCTTTAATCGTTTAGTTATTCATTTCTTCACATTCGCACTTAACACATTTGTTATTTTCTTTCTTTCATTAATTCAATAAGTAGTGCTAATATTTTTGGCAACTATAACTTATTGATGGTGTTAGTTGTTATAAAAAGTACTTACATTATATGATTGTAATTGTTAATATTACATTCATATCCTCCAATTAAAATACTTGTGCGCTTATTTTCTTTTTTGTTTCTTTCTTTTATTAGTTATTATTTTAATGTCCCTTTATTTTCGGCATTAGTTTAATGTCCTCTTTCTTTTTTTTCTTTTTTTTTTTATTTCTTTTCCTTTTGATTGCAATGTAGCTTTAATTTCCTTTCAATGCACTATTTTCTTTCTTTTCTTTCTTTTCTTCCTTTTCTTATAATGTTGGTTTAATGCTCTTTCATTAACCTTTATTTCCCATTTTCTTTTCTTTTCTTTATAGTAGGGTAATTTTCATTGTTAGCATTTTATTTCTTTTTCTTTTCTTTTCCTTGTAATATAGTTTTATTTTATTTTCATTCCATTTTCTTTTTTTCTTTTTCATTTCTTTTTTATCTTTTCTTTTCATAATGTTTACCTTATTCTTCTTTTATTTTATTTTGTTAAACCCAAAAATCATAAAAGTCTTTTAATATAATTTTCATTCTTTAAGTGTAATTATGAGACCCTGACCCGTTTCATTTTTGAAATGATTTAAGTGTTGACGGGAGTAAAGATTAACTTTAGACCTCGGTGAAGTTTCATGTGGATACTTTGAGCTTGAATATGCACGAGAGATAAGTTCGGAGGAGACAATGGGACTCTAAGGAATGTTCGGACAAAGGTATGGAAAGTGTTTGGTCCTGCTTCTTTCGTTCAGTTTTTCACCCAACGTTGACCGCTCGAGCGGGGTGGTGGTAGAGAGTGGGTCAGTGTGGTGACCACTTGAGCGGTGGTGGTGCGTTCAAGCGGTGGTGTGCCCGAGGTGTATGTCGGCAGGGGTCTGCTCGAGCGGTGGAGGTCTGGCGTGAAATTCTATAAATATCAGGAGCTTGGAGATATTTTGGTTCTCTCCACTTTCTCTCTAGATTTTGGTGGGCTCAAGGCTCAGTTTTCAGTAATTAGATAGTAGATCCGTGATATTGGTGTTGAGGCCTTCACATTTATCAGGGCAGAATATTGTTTCGTCGAGGTTCAATTTTTGAGCCATCGAGCTTTTGACTCAAAGAGGTAGGATCCTAGACTACGTTGTCTTTAAATGGTACTACGTGCAGTTATATGCTTTTCATCGGTGAAAAATGCTTTAAATGCCATATTTTTTGTTTAAATCATGGTTTTTCGGGTAAAAGGCATAGTTTTTTTCTTTTCTTGGTTTATTACATGATATGACTTGTGGCTAGTCCGTTTTGAAAATAGTGGAAACATTTTGATAACGCTTTATTTGATCTCCATGTTGATGGATGGATCTGTATACATGTTTAATGTATAACTATTTTCATAGTCGAACTATGGGTTTGGCGAGAGGAACCTTTTGGGTTGGACTCGTGGTGTTGTGGTGAGAGGAACCTTCGGGTTTAGACTCACAGTGTTATGTGGGTTTAGTGAGAGGAACCGTTTGGGTTGGACTCACACAGATACATTTTTAAATGTGATAATGAAAAAGGATCGTGTAGACATCTTTAGATCTAGTAAATTCAGGGCCCGAGTTGCTCCACGGTGAAAGATCGAACACTACGTAGAATGGGTATCTCTGCCCGCCGATTAGTGAACCAGGAAAGGACGCAGATCGTGTCGGGGTATAGAAGGTTTCGTTACTCCATGGGGCCTGTGTGGCCAGGTGGATGGTAGCGTTACTTGGGTCTATATTCTCGCTCGATATCAGTGCCTTATTTTTTAGACCACGAGTTGGTTGAATCACACAAAAGCGTTGATGGCGTGCGTGTGTGCGTGCGTTGTTGTGACTTCGTATAGAATTTGTCATTACCTGGCGGGTCTTATTCGACTTAAGGGAAAGGTAATTGGTAGAATTCTATAGTTGTTACTGTTGTGTTCTCGGTTGTGTGTTCGAGTGGAAAATAAAATTTTGGTTACTGCTTTTCTTTAACTGCGAAAACGTTATCTACATTATTGATATACATAGTTTTAAAGATAGAAATGTGGGGTTTTATTAAGTAAAACCATTTTTAGGCTCGTGTTAGCCTGATGAAAAATTTATGATTTTGGGTTGGGAAAACCTTTTTAGCTCATGTGGTTGAGCCTGCATGTTTATAATTGCATAACCTGCTTTACTGCTTTATAGTATATTTTTATTGGGCTTCAACTCACGGTGTGGAATTTTACTGCAAAACCTTTTTCAAGTAAGCGTGGTCCTGTAGGTTGACCAGGTGGTTCCCGAAGGAGGCTGATAACAAGACCTTGTTGTCTTGTTTTGTTAGGTAGTTTATACCTTTCTATACATGTTTCATGTTTGAATATAACATGTTGTAATGCGTATGTAATTCTTATGAATGAATGCATGTTTTTATGCTTTTGAGAGAACATTGGGTTGGTTGTTATTTTCTGTAGTTTCTCACTATGTTTTTTCCTTGTTGGGTTTACGGTTTACAAAAAAAATATATAGATTTTTTTAAATGATTTTTTCTTCGTATAAACTCTTGTGCTTCGAGAAAGATTTTGGAACAGCCTAAGCTTCTTTTAAAACCAAAGAATTCTCTTATCCAAAATATGTATTTTGTTATTTTTAAAAGGCTTAGCTTAAGGACCGCAACTGTAGTCTTTTGGCTACTCTTTTAAATCAAATAAACCCTCGGTAGTATGTTTTTGCAAAGGTACCTTGTTTGGCTTTTTGGTTTTAAATCCCTTTGGTTTGGGCGGTTTTGGTAGTTGTTGTGGCTTTTTGCATGACCCGGAGTTTTGGGCGTGACAACTTGGTATCAGAGCTCTGAGTTTGAATACCTATGAGCTGTGGGAAGAGGGTGTGTTACCCTATGAGAATGTGTGTGTGCTTGGTTGCCTGTGTTTGGAACATGAGCATGTTGATATCATGTATATGTGAGCATAGAGATTAGACCTTAGGATTGATTAGTCTTGCCTTTGGGTGTTTGGATTAACAAACTTAGGAGCCAAGTCAGAAACGCATTTTACGAATGTGATTTCTAGCAAGGAATCTAAGTAGGTTGTCCAAAATGACGCGTCATTCTTGTTGGTTCTCCTCGATATTGGTGTTATGTCTGCATAATCATTGTGGCAAGATAATAGCATGATTATGTGGTATGTGGTAAAAATAACATGATAGATCGACCTTAGATTGTCGTGTTTCATTTTTCTTTATATATGAACTGTGCACCCTTAGAGACAACGAGACCGTGGTTTAGGGTCTTGGATATGCAACTCGGTTGTTATCAGTTGCAAAGATAAGGTTATGGGTTGAGCGTCGATCGCTTGGTATGTTGTGGAACTCATCAGTGAGTCGGGTTTAGCCATATAAGGTTGGCCTCAGTTGGTAAACCATTAAGTGGTTGCATGAGCAGAGTTTTGCTCAGGTGTAGTCGAAGTATGGTTGATGGCTTTGGCTTGGGTAGCTGGCTCCTTTTGAGAGTAAGTTACCAGAGGTTGTAGATGTGTTATGGATAGCCTTATTAGTAGGGGCGATGGGGTGCTAAAAACCCTAGATATTAGTTGTTGTGATTAGATTAAGGATAGTGATAATCCCTTTCGGGTTCGGTGTACATGGTTTGGCCGTGTGATGGATTAGGGGCATCGTGAGCCATGCTATGTCACGAGCCGTGTACTCAGAATGGGCTATAGACGGGAACATAGTGGATGGGAGCATAGTAATCCTTAGTCGAACATATGTTAAGATAGCAGAACGTGTGGTAGTCGTGATGTTGATGATGATCAATAGGATGCTATTGGGAGTTTGAGTAGTTCTGATGACCTTGGACGTGGTCTACTTTGTTGAGATTTGAGAATTGAGTTTCGAGTGAGTGAACTCAAGGATAAGTGAATGAGCACGAGTTGTAGATATGCTGGGAGTAAGCATGGGTCGCGGTTGTGTTGGAATGTGTAAGGGTTCATGTTACAATTTCAACATGCAACGAGTATCAATTTTGTGGGATTCCTATAGGGACGCAGGTTTGTGATCTGGTTGTTACCCTGGTGATCAGGACTTTGTGTTTGGGAACCGTGTTGGGTGCACGAGGTTCAAAAGAATCGTCGACGGGTTTGATAGTGTGGTTGGTTTAGTGTTGAGATGATGTATCCCGAGTGTGATTTGTCCGGATGTTGTCTGTGTTTCACCTTAGATTCAAAAATGGGTATATTATTCGCCTATGGGAACGATGTGTGGAGTGACGAGGTTCAGTAGTGGACCGTGTGGTTTGGCTGGCGTGGGGTGATAGATGAGAAGTCGTAGGATACGATTCTTGTGATTGTGCTTGTTTTGAGAGCAGAAATGCAGAAGGTGTCTGCATGGTTGTGGGAGTTATTAGTAACTCTCAGGATTGGGTTTTCTTTGCTCGGAGAGGTCATGACGTGGCAGTGATTTTCCTAGCAGGAGTTCGGTGAGTAAGCGCAACCTTGCTAAGTGAGGTTTTCGACACAATGGTATGTGTTGTACCAGGTATGCGGATGGATGGTGTTCACATGTGTCAATGAGGTCTGAGCGTTGAGAGCTTGGTGTAGCGGATGGTCTGAGTATCGTGATTGTGGTTGACAGCAGCTGTGTGACTGTAGTTGATGTGGCCCCGAGGTAGGACTTACAAAGTTCGTAGAAGCTAAGTGTTTATGAGTATTGGCAGTACGCCGAGGTTGAGTCGTGGTTTCTTGTTGGCCTTTTTCTTTCCTTTGGATGGAAAGAGAGAGAGAGTTTTCTTGTAGACAACGGTCTGGTGCGAGTTATTTCATCTCGGTTGGATAGAGATGCCAGGTTCTTAATTAGTTTAGGTTTTGGTTGTGTTCTTAGACTGTGGAATTTTAGTGAATTTATACTCGTGTTGTGACCCTTGGAGTTGTGACTCAGGAACGTGTGTCGCCAGGATTGGGTGATCGTTGGACTAATCCTTCGTGGTTTCAATGGATGGTTGAACCACTTGGATTGTGGTCCTTGTGAGGTCCAATTGGTAGACAGGGATTGCTTGGGGAGTTGGTGTTGAGATGTAAAGTTCTTTTGCAGTGATCAGTTGAGGATTGTTAACCGTTGTGTGTATATAGTTCTTCTTTTAGCTCTCGACAGAGTGGGAATTTTTTCAAAACAGTGCGGTTGTGATGTGTCTGGTGGGTTTCTGGTAAACTTTTGTGAGTCTGGCCTTTTATTCAGTTTGAGGACTTGGAACTGCTTAGAGTTCTTGGAATCGAGGAGTGGTTGTTAGCTGTGGTAAGTGTTGTGCTTCTGTGTAACTGTTGTTTGTATGGATAATGGTCTCGAGAGTATGATGTTGGAGAAGCCTTGGTTGGCGTGTCCTATTCAGACCAACGTGATTGTCTGGTTGGGAACGGAAGGGCTGTGATGAGTTCTGGATGCAGAGAAATTGTTAAATGTAAAAAGAGAGTTTTGGTATCAGTGATTGGATAGCGAGACACTGAGATGTGTAGTGACGTGCTGTTGCACGGGTGATACGGTTGGGCTTGTATAGGTTGTTGGATACCTATGAGATGTTCTATCTGCATGACGTGTTTGGTCAAGCGACTCGTTGGGGTCAGATGACTTTGTGGCTGTGACGCTAGGTCGGCTTTCGATTGTGTGAAACCTTATCCCAGACAATGGTGTACCACCTGATGTTTCTCCTGGGTAAGAATGGTGGTTTGAGATCGAAGATCGAGTAGAGAATGAAGATTTGAGGGTTTGCTGAGATGCATTCTTTGGTATCCCAGGTGAGTTAAGTGAGCTTCTCTCTAGTGAGCTTATCTCTAGTGAGCTTCTTTCTAGAGTTAGGTGTTGTGTTGTTGCTCGTGGATCGGTGTCATGAAAACTTTAGTAATGGTGATGTTGGCATCAATAAGGTGATGATGTGGTATCAAAGGCAGTGGTCATTTGGTGATCGTCAAAACTCAAGTAGAGTTTGTGCGTGGAGCATGCGGTTTCATGTGACCGATGTCAGGGCTTGACGTCGTGTGTTTGGACTTCTAGAGATGGTCCTTGGTGTGCATGGCGAGATGTGATTGAACCAATTCGTGGCAATAAGAATGAAGGGGTGGTAATCTCTATGTTTTGAAAGAGAGAGCATTTGGGATTAAGTTCCACGGTGGATTGGTCTCGTGTGACGTTAGTTTTGGGGTTTCAGTTGCAAAGGCATTTATGTTGTTGTACAGTGTTGCTAGGTATGCATCGGAGATTGTTGATGAATAATGAGTTGGTATTTGGCTTGCGTTCAGTGTTAAATTTTGGGAACAGAATTCCTTTAAGGGGGTGAGTTGTGAGAACCTGACCCGTTTCATTTTTGAAATGATTTAAGTGTTGATGGGAGTAAAGATTAACTTTTGACCTCGGTGAAGTTTCAGGTGGATACTTTGAGATTGAATATGCACGAGAGATAAGTTCGGAGGAGACAATGAGACTCTAAGGAATGTTCGGACAAAGGTATGGAAAGTGTTTGGTCCTGCTTCTTCAGTTTAATTTTTCACCCAGCGTTGACCGCTCGAGCGGTGGGTGTACGCTCGAGCGGGGTGATGGTAGAGAGTGGGTCGGTGTGGTGACCACTCGAGCAGTTGTGGTGCGCTCGAGCGGTGGTGTGCTCGAGATGTATGTTGGCAGGGGTCCACTCGAGCGGTGGTTGGGCGCTCGAGCAGTGGAGGTCTGGCGTGAAATTCTATAAATATCAGAAGCTTAGAGATATTTTGCATTTCTTAGATTCTAAGCTAAGTTTCAGTTCTCTCCACCTTCTCTCTAGCTTTTGGTGGGCCCAGGGCTTTATTTTCAGTTATCAGACAGCAGATCCGTGATATTAGTGTCGAGGGCTTCACATCTATTCGGGCAAAATCCCATTTTGTCGAGGTTCAATTTTCGAGACGTCGAGCTTCTGGCTCAACGAGGTAGGGTCCTAGACTACGTTGTCTTTAAAGGGTGTTACGTGCAGTTATATGCCTTTCATCGGTAGAAAATGCTTTAAATGCCATATTTTATGTTTAAACCTTGGTTTTCGGGTAAACAACATGTTTTTTTTCTTGATTTATTACATGATACGACTTATGGCTGGTTTGTTTTCAAAAAGTGGTTTTGAAAACGGTGGAAACATTTTGATAACGCTTTATTTGATCTCCATGTTGATGGATGGATTTGTATACATGTTTATTGTATAACTATTTTCATAGTCGAATTGTGGGTTTGGCAAGAGGAACCTTTTGGGTTATACTCGCAGTGTTGTGGTGAGAGGAACCTTCTGGATTGGACTGACAGTGTTATGTGGGTTTAGTGAGAGGAACCATTTGGGTTGGACTCACACGAATACGTTTTTAAACGTGATAATCAAAAAGGACCGTGTAGAGATCTTCGGATCTAGTAAATTTTGGGCACGAGTTGCTCCACAGTGAAGGACTGAACACTGCGCATAATGGGTTTCTCTGCCCGCCGACTAGTGAATCGAGAAAGGACTCAAATCGAGTCGGGGTATAGAAGGTTCTGTTATTCCATGGGCCTTGTGTGGCTAGGTGGATAGTAGCGTTACTTGGGTCTATACGCCTGCTCGATATCGGTGCCTTATTTTTGAGACCACGAGTTCGTTGAATCAAGCGAAAGCGTTGATGGCGTGCGTGTGTGCGTGCGTTGTTGTGACTTCGTATAGAATTTGTCATTACATGACGGGTCTTATTTGACTTAAGAGATAGGTAATGGACAGAATTTTATAGTTATTACCATTGTGTTCTTGACTGTGTATTCGAGCGAAAAATAACGTTTTGGTTGTTGCTTTTCTTTAACTGCGAAAACGTTATCTGCATTGTTGATATACATGATTTTAAGGATGAAAATGTGAAGTTTTATGAAATAAAACTGTTTTGAGGCCCGTGTTAACCAGATGGAAAATTTGTGGTTTTGGGTTAGGAAAACCTTTTTGGCTCATGTGGTTGAGCCTGTATGCTTATAATTGCATAACCTGCTTTACAGCTTTATAGTCTGTTTCTATTGAATTTCGGCTCACGGTGTGAAATTTTTCTGTAAAACCTTTTTCAAGTAAGCGTGGTCCTGTAGGTTGACCAGGTGGTTCCCAGAGGAGGCTAATAACAAGACCTTGTTGTCTTGTTTTGTTAGGTTGTTTATACCTTTCTGTATATGTTTCATGTTTGAATATAACATGTTGTAATGCGTATGTAATTCTTATGAATGAAAGCATGTTTTTATGCTTTCGAGAGAACCTTGGGTTGGTTGTTGTTTTCTATAGTTTCTCACTATGTTTTTCATTGTTGGGTATACGATTTACAAAAAAAAATTATATAAATTTTTTAAAATGGTTTTTGCTTCGTATAAACTCTTATGCTTCGAGAAAGATTTTGGAACGGCCTAAGCTTTTTTTAAAACCAAAGGATTTTCTTATCCAAAATATGTATTTTGTTATTTTTAAAAGGCTTAGCTTAAGGGCCGCAACCGTAGTCTCTTGGCTACTATTTTAAATCAAATAAACCATCGGTAGTACGTTTTTACAAAGGTTTGGACCTTGTTTGGCTTTTTAAATCCCTTTGGTTTGGGTGATTTCGGTAGTTGTTGTGGCTTTTTGCGTGACTCGAAGTTTGGGAGGTGACAGTAATTTTCTTCTCTTTTGTTTTCTTTCACCTTATTTTCTAGTTTCTTCATTTTTAATATAAATTTTCTTTTGAAAACTCTTCTCTTATTTTCTTTAAATCTTTAAACTCTCTTTTGTCATGACACTCTTATCTTTGTTTTTCTTTGTTAGTAAACCTTCTTTTTTTATATATAAGATTCTTATGCATCTTTTATTTTTTTCATTAATTCATCATGTTGACCTAGTTTGCTTTAATAAATATGTATGTTTTTTTTAGTTACTTTGAAATTATGTTTAGAATAATTTAGCTTATTTTGTAGCAATTCATGTTTAGATAGTTTTAGCACCTTCTAGCATGTTTTTATTATTTTATGTATACTATGATAGTTTAGGTTATTTTTGTAAATATCGCATGTGTGAATGTTCCATCTATCCTTTAATTAGAAATTGCATATCGTAGGATTTAGGAATTCATCTATTTATTTGTCCTAATTTAGAGTGCTATGTACATATGTTATGTATTTTTCATATTTGATTTTGGATGTTCTCTCTTTGCCTCTATTTTCTTTATTTGCATGCATTTGAGAAATTCTATTAAAGAACCAATAATGATTAGTAGAAGCCAACCTTATGGTTGGGCGAACGAGGTGCCTAACACCTTTTTCGATTCGTACCTTAGCCCCCGAACCCTCTTTCTCTAGTTAAACGTTTTAAATATCAGTAGCCATTTTTGTTTTTCTTAATTTTTTTCAAAAACTAAGTGACGACTCCATTTTCAACAAAAAGGAATTTTCAAGATATGATTTTCAATGTGTTAAAAAATATTTTTCAAACATATTTGAATTCTCTTATTTTTGAAACGTTTTCTAAAACAACCCCCAAAATTGCAAAGCCACAATACCAAGCTCAATTTTGAATATGTTTTAGTTCGAAATGTCTTCTATACATCTTACGAAGAGTTCTCAGGGTAGTTCTTAAGAAACTATTCAAGAAATCACTTGATTAAGAAAATGTATTCAGAAGGTGTCAAACACTCAGCAGTTAGTTTTTAATAGAGGGTTTAAAATTGGGTTGGGGGATCATACAGAGGCTTTTGAACCTAAATTTTATCTAGAAACTAGATTGAAATGCCTTTAACATTTTTTATGAAGACCACTGTTGAAGAAGATCATTAACAACAGAGGTTTTAGGTTGCACAAAAATATGTGACAGAGAGTTTTGTTGATCACTCAACACGAACAGAGAGTTTCAGAGGTGATTTGACCATTCCAAGCTCAAGAAAAGAGGTTCATTTTTGGTGGGTAGCTAGATAAACATGTTAGCTACAACTTTTGTTAAGACACATAAGCTCAGTTCACGTTTGAAAATAGGGGTTTTGGCTCTACAAAACAGATTGATATGAAAATGACAGATTTTGGTAGAAAGGCCATATCTCGAGTTCTACCCATTCAAATCAGTTCAAACAAATTGCAGATTCAAGATCACATAAAAATGTAGGTCTGGACATAAAGAACACACTCAGAACATTTTTCTATATTTAGTTATAATTTTTCAAAAATGAAGACAAAGAGCTAGAAACCTCAAATCTCAGGTTATGTTAAGTTCTAGCCCCCTAGTATATTGTATGTCAAGTTCTTATCCCATTTTTTTTGCATGCATGGTTTATATACTTATATATCAAAATATCAAAACTTATAGAAGTCTTAAAACTCTTGGATAACAAGTTTTAAACACAGTAAATCACAAAATATTTAGAACAGTCCCTAAGGCCTAACTATGGCGCCCCTTTTCAAGCATTTTAGTTCTTGTTCTTGATTTTATGTTTGAGCATGAGGTGAGGGGAGTTCGTGATAGATTTGAAAGGGGATAAGAGAGAGGATTAGAGAGTTACTTATGTCACACCCCGAATCCCCGGGGACTTGTGAACTAATCCCAAACAGAGTCGTATAATAAATTACACATCTAGGCACTTGTTTCACTAACGAGTTGAACTTAAATGTATTTGAAAGAAATAAAGGTTTTCAACAAGGAACCATATCCTCATGCGTATAAAATTACAATCACATACTTTGAGTTTCCAAGAGTCCATTACAACAACAATATTATTACAGTAGTCCATTCTGCTTCTGTACAAACATGATATAGAGCACGAAAGGGACACTAAAACTTTATTCAAGTCTTTTCTCAAAATGCATTTCTTGTCCTCGTATCATCCACAGTCCTCCAGACTTGAAATGTTTTGGTAAACATACGTGAGCCAAAGCTCGTACGATATAGATTAACTCAGATGTAATGCATAATTTGTGAGGTGAAATGGGTGCACCCAAAGTAAAATGCAAATTTTTACCAATTTATTATTTCTTCACACGCACACACCCACACACGCCGATTTGTTCCCATTTGTCCTTCCATATTATCCATACCGTCATTTAATTATCCAATTTTTTACAAAAATTGTGTCACACTTTCATTATCTGGTTTATGACAAATCATATCACAATTAATTTGTCATAGTTAATGAACTAATACCGGGTGCAACTTACAGAAACCCCTCCCTATTATCCCAATAGGCTATGCGAAGTCATTGGATAATAGATAGCTCTATAACTCACCACGACACAACATCACATTTCAGAGGCTAACCCGTGTGCATGTGGTTCCCATCTTGTGCAAGTTTTCAGTCTTTCACCGCGAATCCGCCAGGCCAACTTAATCCACATTAATTCATACGGTTCATTATTTGTTTATTTTCACAAAAATTTGGAAGTCCAACCTACAACTGGTTCCTCTCCCAAAATATTTTCGCATAGTACCTCTTTTAAATTTTTACACTTCAACTTCCCATTTCATTTCCAATCAATTCTTATTTTAATATTCTATCCTTTCTTTCAATTCAAATACCATAATAAAATTGAACACATAATTTCTCATAAATCACATCTCATTTATCAGCTTCATGAAATGCCGATGCGTAATTAACTCACACATGACCATGTCATTTGAAACTAATGGAATGCACCCATCATATGCTTATACATGTATATACAAGTTAAAATCCATGTTTCCTTTTGAAAGCTTCAAAATCTTAATGATAACCATATCACGACA
>JAOTRH010275336.1:0-39177 GCA_034768845.1 Heliamphora exappendiculata | reverse complement strand
AAATAATTTAGTATAACATAATTATTTATTTAAAATAATATTTTAATTAATTAGTTTAAATTAAATTTAATCTTATTGTTTATAGGTAGGTCGTCGCCTAATAACATATAAATTTTGAATAATAAATACATAAATAATTTCGGGCCAAGCTACTAGAATGGATAGCTCGAGTAAGCCAATATTGAAAGAGATGATAGAAGAAAATCAATGTGAAACTTCTCAAGATGAGTACGACATTTGAACTATTCGTAACAAGTAATCGAGCCACTTAAGTACGACTGAGCTACTCGAGTACGGTTGAGCTATTCGAGTACACCCAAGCTACTCGAGTACGACTAAGCTACTTGGGAACACCCGAGCTACTCGGATACACTGTGAGCTACTTGGGTACGATCGAGCAACTCAGGTACACCTGAGCCACTCTAGTACGGTCGAGCTACTCTAGTACACCTAAGCTACTCATATACGCCCGAGCTACTCGAGTACGACCGAGCTACTCGGGCACGATTAATCCACTCTGGTACATTTTACTTACTCAAGTATGGTCGACCTACTTGGTGGCCGAGCCACTCGGCTCTCTTTGCTCGGGCGAATGGTTCAACCTACGTGATATCTCAGGTCATTCGAGCACGAAACTCCCTTTTGGCAACAACAATTATTTCTTCTTCTTAACTTCATGATTTAAACAGATACTGACATAGCACATACTATGTGATTGAGTTCTATACATAGCACAAACTATGAAGTATACCCCTAACTACGAATGAAGGAATTCAATAGCACAAACTATGAAGTGTAACCCTGACTACGAATGAAGACATTTCATAGCGCAGACTATGATAGTAACCTTGACTAATTGATTATAGTACCATGGCACAGACCATGAAGACAACACAGACTATGAGTGTAGCTCTGACTACCTGATTATGATGACATAACACAGACTATGTGTCTCAGCTCTGACCAAATAACCAAACTATAGCACAAATTATACAATTATAAATTTCTCTCAGAATCGAAAGAATATCATGAGACAATGAAAACAATGGCAATACAATCCTACACTGGACATTAGGAGACATGTAGCTTAGTGGCTAAAGAAAGAATTTGTCATACCGTGGGAAACTCGAGGACCCACCTATTCGAATGACTCGAGTGACCCAGAGTCATTCGACCCGAGTAGGTCGAACATCTGACACGAGTGGGTCGGGTACACACTGGATTCCCCCTAGCTAACCTAGTCAAGTTGGAGTAGAACACTAATTCTAATTATTCGAATAATATTCGAGGTATTCGGATAGAATCTCTTGATCTCTGAAATTACTTTTCACTGTATGATTATATCTCTTAGGAGTCTCATTCTAATCCTAATAACTCTATTAGTGAGTTATAAATAGGAGGGACAGTCGTTCTCCTAAGGGATCACAACTCATATTGTGATTCAGACTATCTAATACGTGTTTATACTGTCAGATACTCCAAACTCGACTAGCCTTCTCCTTTACTCAGCCATGCATCGCTCTTTTTTCGTTCTGTATTTTTGACTACTTTGTATATTTTACTTCTCTAATATTTATTTATTAGTTCCAAAAGAATCCTACATTATTTATAGTGAGAAAACTAATTTAAAAGTGATAAAATTTAATATTTATATTTTTTAATAATAATTTAACATTGATTAATTTTAGAACTCTTCTTTTATACTATATATGATGCTTGAATTGAAGTATAAAATTAAAAAATAAAAGTAGAAACAAAAAAATAAGTAAAAATTATATATATTTTTTAAAATAATTATGGACCGATACGTAGTCGGTATGACCCGGTATAAAATAGTATAGGCTGGTACAAACTGGTATTTTGATTGATACATAACTAAATAATTAGTATATCAATTTTGTTCCAAACCTGTACGTTCCAGCTGGTACGGTATGGTACGTACAACTATGAATCAAATACAACATTGTTAGCTAGATCAAGTATGTAGAAAAGCAATTTAAAATAACAAAATAATTTTTCAAATATTTAATTAGCATAATAAAATCCAATTCAAAAGAAATCATAAGAATTAAAACATTTATTTTTTAGCTGAATAACAGAGTATTTCAATGAATAGTTACAAAATAATTCAATCTTTGATGATTCGATAGTTCGATAATCGATAGTTCAATAATTCGATATACATCACTAAAGTAATCTTAGTGATTACGACCACATTAACCCGTAACAAGGCTCTGAACCGCACATAAGCATGTGGTGAAGCCCTAGAAAAAACTAATTTCTATGTCAATATAGGGTCCAAATCATTGTCAAACAAAAATCATATTCAAAATTAAACACATAAGATCATAATAATCATATTTTTTTTCAAGAATATTTTTGAACATTTTAAAAGCATATTTAGAATTTATACTTATTTTTTTTCATAAAACAAGTAGAAATAGTAACAATAGAGATATTTTAAAAAATCTTTTTTTTCCAGTAAAGATTCAAAAATTAATTTAAGAATAAAAAATAATAACAGTATAAGGTCTTAGAAAAACCTCATTGAATACTATCTCAAAACTCTTGTCAAACTCGCTACAATTCAACCTAAAATCAATTTAGCAGTAACTTAAAAACACATAGAAGTATATGCCCTTATTTCTTTTCAAATCTTCACTATAAAAAAATCTATATATATACTATCTTATAAAGAGAGAACACCCATTTGGTGTTCTCCAATTTTGAAGCTGTATGAATCTTTTGTATTTTCTAAACTACCATCAACAATTACATTTTCCTCTCTCTCTCAAAAAAAAAAAAATTACCTGCAACTATCTACTCTCTCTCCATCTTTCTTTACAAGATATCCATCAAGCGTTTTCTCAATTACTTAATTTTAAAATTATAACTATTTTACATTTACACACGCATGCGTGTGTCAACTGCTAGTATATATATTATACCACTAGCTTACTAAAACCACCACCATCAAGTGCCTGAATACAAATACAATCTGTGCGGACATAAAAATATATACCCACAAAATGCGGAAAAGAAGCCCAATGAGGAAGATAATGATGAAGCTCCCACGTGCTCTGGTCGCCGAATCCCTGCAAAACAAGTCCCCCAGCCAATGGCCAGCGAGAGTCCATTCGATGGCCAAGTTAGAGGAAGCATTTTTAGAAAAATCATAGACATTTGAGATGGAGGTCCTCCCTCCTCACCTGAGAGAGGGGGTATATATAGTATAATATTAGAGAGAGAGAGAGAGAGAGAGAGAGAGAGAGGGGGATCATGTGTTATCCCATCCACTAAATCCACTAACAGAGGATGGGATGGAGGTGGTGGTGTGTGATAATGGGTTGTGTCGGGTGAAAGTTTTTCCCCTTACAATAAGCCTTCAACTTCTACATGCTCCTTTAGGAGGAGGGAAAAGCTCTTTATGCCTCGAATTTATGTCACGAAGTTCAACTAACTATGTCGTTTTGACACCTAGCCGAGCTAAGGATTGAAGTGGATAGTCGGGTTAGGACTTGGAGTGCCTAACTGAGCTAGGACATGAAGGTGCCTAGCTAAGCTAGGACTTAGAGGTGCTTAGCTGGGCTAGGACTTAGAGGTGCCTAGCCGAGCTACCGAGCTACCAGGCTACTAAGCTACTGGGCTAGGACTTGGAGGTGCCTAGCCAAGCTAAGACTTGAGATGCCTAGTCGGGCTAGGACTTGGGAGTGTCTAACCGGACTAGGACTTGGAGTGCCTATCTGGGTTAGGATTTGGAGGTGCCTAGCCTGGTTAGAACTTAGAGTACCTAGGAAAGTTAGGACTTAGGAGTCCCTAGCCAGGCTAAGACTTGGAGGTGCCTAGCCGGGATAGGACTTTAAGTTCCTAGCTGAGCTACGACTTAGGAGTGCCTAGCCAGGCTAGGACTCACCAATACCTAGTCGAGCTAAGACTTGGAGTGCCTAACTGGGCTAAGACTTAGAGTGCCTAGTTGGGCTAGAACTTTTGGGCTATTCTAACCTTGGGAGCTCTTTAGTCACTGAGATTATTCTAATCTCTTGCCTAGGCTAGGCTAGGCTAGGGTTTTTTGCCGATGGCTATTCGAGCCTTTAAGTAAGAACTGAGCTTGGCACCAAGGCTAGATTAGGATTTTCGTTGATGGGCTATTCTAACCCTAGGAGCTCTTTTAGTCCTTGAGATTATTCTATTCTCTTGCCTAGGTAAGCTAGAGTTTAGTGCTAAAGATTGAGAACTAGGCTTGGCACTTAGGCTAGGTTAGGATTTTTTGTTAAAATCGAGAACTAGACTCAATACGTAGGCTCATGCCTGGGATTTTTATTGAGATCGAGGACTGGGGCTTGGCACCTAGGTGAAGCTAGAATTTTTGCTAAGGCTACTCAAGCCAAACATCATGCTTGAGATGGTACTGGATCGCTGAGCAACAATAAAGGGAGAGCTTGATGTACGCATAATTAGTCTTACCTTTTTATACATAAAATTTAGTCCACATATTAAAGATTCTAGCTAGGGGCCCTATCAGCAGAACACGTCCAATACTAAACTATAACCTTCACATGATTTAAGAACAGTAACTTACCATGATTGACGAACCAATGTTCAGTACTCTTTGACCCTGCACAAGTCCTTCAGTCCCATCCGTAGTGATCGTCCTCACCATGTTCCCTAGCAAGTGTTGCGCAGCCTCCAACACCAACCAAATTGAGTTGTCGAGGACCTGCAAGGCCATCAGGATCAGCGGCAACCCCTCTGCAAACCTCGTGTTAATAACGACTCCGATGACCTAGCAGACACTCCCTACGGCTCCAATGCCGGTGAACTCATCAATTATCTTACTAGAGGAGAATCAATCTTCGGGAGAGAAATAAGAGGAGGCGAATTAGCTATGGAATGCGACGAAACCACGGCGAAGGTGGCATAATCGGTGACACAGTTGGGGAAGTAGTTGGGAGGAGCATGGTGAGGAAGCTTTGAAGCTGGATTTGGAGGGCCAGCACTGTACGGACAAGTGGAGGAGAAAGGACAAGAACCTCCAAGAAGCCATGGTTTGATAGACTGCTAGGGTTGGTATGATTCGGAGACTGTCAAAAGGACGATCGAGCAAATCAAGAGCCAAGAACTGAGCTGTGTTAATCAGATAGTTGTCGTGATGAGGTGCCACGCTTTTGCCGACCACAAGGTGACGAGCATTGAACGAGAAACACTATTTGAGCTGCCGAGACGATAGTAATCAGATGATGAGATATGATACCTAATGCTGAACAAATCAAGAGCTATCTAGTAGCTAACCATAAGAGTGTCGAGCAAATAATTAAACTGTACTAAGAAAATGAGTTGTAGAGATCCGGCATGATTGACTAAATGACCAAGCTATGAGGCTGAACTAACCATTATATGTCTACTATCAGGTTAGTGACTAAAGTACTGAGCTCCAAGCTTCAAGTGTCGAGATGCCGACCATGAACGGCTGGTCTGGGATGAGCAATAGCTACCGAGATGTCAACTTGAGAACCAAGCTAAGTTGATGTCAAGTTGATAGCCGAGCTAAGTTAATTCCGAGCTGAGAATCGAGCAAGCTCAGTTTCAGCAGAAAGGATGAGAGAGAGCTCTGGGTCAGCCTTCATTCTTGATTATTTCTTCTTGATTATCCAGGAAAAAATATCATAACTACAGAAAAGAGGGCTGAAGAGCTAAGAGAGATGGAGGTTGGCTCTCCTTTTTTATCTTGAATCTTTTTGATCTTTTGTGAGAGAGAGAGAGAGAGAGAGAGAGAGAGAGAGAGAGAAAGTGTGTGTGTGTGTGTGTGTGCGCGCGCGCGCGCACAATGACCCCTACGCCTTTAGAGAGAGAAATAAAAAAATATGGGTCTAGCCCCCAACTTTTCACAATAGTTTAGAGAGAGAAAATGAAAATACAATCCCCAAGATCCAAATCCCTTTTTCCTTGTTTGCTGTGTTGAAAGCATCGACATAAATAGAAGCAGTGAGGAAAGTTGCCACATTTACTATGAAGAACAGATCCAGTTCATCAACTTAAGGTTTTAGATGAGAATAGCATCCCTGAGATGTGTATAAAGACGGGAGATGACTAGGCGAGAGACAAAGACCTCGTTAAACCCATTGTTGAGCTTGAAGTATCAACTCGAGAAAGATGGAAGAATCATCTTTCAAATCCTTAAAGAGAGAGTATCTGCGACACCCTATCTACATCAGTGAGAGATAAAAAATAAGTTTGGTATATAATAAAATTTGTGGGCAACTACTAATAATTTAGGCTTAAGTATTTTAGGTCGCGTTGTTAGAGTTTTTATTCAAGTTATTAGGTCAGTGGTATACTTCAGTTGTTACAAATGGTATCAGAGCCAACTCTGGTTCCCGTGACGGACTCCGTAGCGGTGTGGATAGAAGAGTAAGAGATCTAGTGAAAGGTAGAGACCCTGAGGTTGTATACCTTGTGTACACTTATAGGCTGCTATGTGTGTGCTAATGGGATGCTATCCGCATCCTAACCAGGAGCAGAACTTGGGTGTCGCGTATTTAAGTGAAGAATATTGTGACACCCTATTCCACATCGGTGGGAGATAGAAAATAAGTTTGGTATATAATAAAACTTGTGGGCAACTAATAATAACTTAAGCTTAAGTATTTTAGACCGTGTTGCTATGTACTTTATTCAAATTATTAGGTCAGTAGTCCACTTGGGTCATTATAGTATCTGAGTGTAGCTTCCTTTTTGCCTACTTGTTGGTTTTGTTTAAGAAACTAAATCAAGAGATCCAGACTATAGGAGCATGGTGGGTTATCTCTACTCAACACCGAGCAAAAAAAAAGCAAGTATGGTGGAATCTTCTTCATCGTCAAGCTTCGCCGTTCCCACAAACGGCGCCAAATGTGCGAACATAAAAATATATACCCACAAAATACGAAAGAGAATTCCAACGAGGAAGATGATGACGAAGCTCACACGCGCTCCAGTCATCGAATCCCTGCAAAACAATCTCGCTAGTCAGTGGCTAGCGGGAGTCCTTCCAACAGCCAAGTTAGGGGAAGCATTTTTAGATAAATCGTAGACACTGAGATACAGGTCCTCCCTCCTCGGCTAAGAGAGGAGATATATATAATATAATATCATGTATAGAGAGAGAGATCATGTGCTGCCCCATTCACTAAATCCACCGAAAGTGGATGGGATGGAGTTGGTAGTGTGTGATGATGATTGTATCTAGGCAAAAAAATTTCCCCTACACAATCTGAGGCCAAAATTTGCTTCATTAATATATTTTTTTCCTTCTAATTACGCATATTGCACATTAAATATTTACACACAAACTTACTATCAATGCCTCTAATACCTCCCACCAAAAATCCAGACTTTTTGTTTGTTTTCTTTCTTAATCAGTGAAATCGGTACCTAAAATTTATATATATATATAATCATATTTTTATTCATCCAAACCAATGAACCATATTATATATTCTTTGTTTAAACTCATTCTATATTAATATTTTAAAAAAATATTTAATCAAACATTGTTAATAATAATTATTTGAACTTACTTTTTATCACCGGTTCTATGTTGATATTTTAGGAGTATTATTTAGTTAAAATAAGCTCAAAACTAAAGTTTACGTAGCGAAAAATATTAGAAGAAGCTATTTTAACAGCTAAAAAGTCACGTAATAAATTAAACAAAAATTTAAATATCACATGTCAACGATCGACGCTGATGAATAATAAGAACTAAATAACTAGAATATATAACTAAAATTTCACAATGATCAAATTTTGTTACTATTCGATCACTGCATATATATATATACATATATATATATATATATATATATATATATTCTTCTCCACCGAAAATCCTCTCGATCAGTCCTTTTTTCGTTGTAATTCTATCCCACTGAGACCACCCCTTCTACTGTTGTAAATCCATTTCACCGAATCGTCTCACGGAGTTAACCCAATAGGATTTATATACAAAGCCTCGAAAGACTATTTCCAAAACAAAAAGGTTTCTAAAAATCATAAGATTTTTTTTTATGGAAAACAAACACTTGTAAAAATCAAATACAATCTTTGGTAGCTAAATTCTTAATGTGAGCTGGAATTGTTGTGGTCCAAACTTTCCTTCCATCCACAGAGAGAGCTAATCTTGAGAGAGCATGAGCGACACTGTTGCCCATTCGCTTTATATGGAAGCATTGAAAATTAGGAATGATGCTAATCAGCTCACGACCTTTGTCAATAAGATTGCCAATGTTGGAGAAGTCTTCATCTTTAGACTTAAGTGCATTAATTACCACGAGAGAGTCTCCTTCAAGGTGGGCATTCTGCATCCATCTATCCACCACAAATTGTAACGCAAAGATTGTCCCCTCTGCTTCCGCATGATCTACATCCAAAGAGTTCACGAGTTTCATTATCCTTGAGGCGAGAGCAGTACCATGTTCATCTCTGGCTATTAACCCTTGCCCAGTTGTACCATCTTTGCACTGTGTCGCATCAAAGTTTATCTTGACGATATCCCTTGGTGGTCTAATCCACTTCACTAGGTCGGGGGTCGATTGAGGTCGCTCCGTTCTAGTGGATGCTGCTAAACTGAACTCAGCCAACATATTCCCCGCAGGGCAGATAATATCCTCCATCGCTTCTGGCTTCGTTGTCGTGGTACCTAGCAACCTAGAGTTCCATGCAAGCCAAAGTCGCCAGCTCAGCATGCAGAATAAATCAAATACGTGCCTGTCATAATTATTATGCACCAATTCCGCCCAGGTTTAAAAATCCCCTCTTCCTTGCAAATGGAACCAATTTCCCAAAATGGATACATGGGTCCACACTTGATCAACAAATGAGCAGTCTCGCAAGCAGTAAATTATTGTGTCAATCTGCTGGCCACACCATACACATGAGGGGTCTTGGATAATCTTTTTCCTGAACAGGTGCAATCTCATCGGAAGTATGTTCATACAAGCTCGCCACATAAATATTTTCACTTTGTTCGGAATTTTGGCTGCCCAGATCCCTTTCCAAAAACCTGTCACTGCTGAGGGGTCCGAGCTCTCTGCATTTTCATTTCCTGCTTCAGCCGCAATGTAATAACCCGATCAGACGGTATATTTGCCATGCTTTAGATAGTGCCAAAGGAGTTTATCCCTTCTACTAGGGCAAATAGGGAGAGCACTGATGATGTCACTCTCAAAAGGGATGAATAGTTGTCTCAGCAGATCCCTGTTCCAACCCCCCATCTCTTTCAGTCTTCCTTAACAGGGCTGAGAGACCTTCCGCACAGATCAAAAAAGATAGGGAGATAGAGGGTCTCCCTGCCTCAACCTCTGGAAGGCTTGACGACATGGGATGGCTATCCATTCACTAGAATCTTGTAGCTCACAGTCGTAATGCAGCTCATTACAAGTTGTACAAACCTCACATAAAGCCCATCAAAATCATCATTTCCTTTAAAAAAGACCACTCAACTCGGTCGTATGCTTTGCTCATGTCCAACTTCATTGCCATGATATCCTCCTTACCCGTTCTTTTGGTCTTCAAGTGGTGAAAAAGTTCAAAGGCAGTCAGAATATTGTCCGTGATGACCCTCCCTGAGATAAAGGCACTCTAGGCTTCGTGGATTACATGTGGAAGAGTCACCTTCAATCTATTAGTTATAGTTTTGGCAGCTATCTTGTAGATAACATTGCATAACGAAATGGTTCTGAAATTACTTGCTTTTCTCGGACATTTAACTTTTGGGATTAACACAATGAAAGTATCATTTATAGGCTCAACAGAAACATCTGAGTTAAGAAAATCAAAAATAACTTTTATCACATCATCACCCACAATATGCCAATACCTTTGATAGAAAGTCGTGGGTTTGCCATCTGGCCCGGGAGCTTTTGTCGGTGTCATCTGATCAAGAGCCCTTTTCACTTCTGTCGCATCATAGTTTCTTGAAAGATAGCTGTTCATCTCCACTGACACTTTCTTCTGAATCAACTATGTCCACTGATCACAAGCGATGGGGTTTGAGGATCTAAAAATATCGATAAAATAATCTGTCAGAGATACGATTTCTACTCTGTCGAGTGGATGCCTTTGCATGGAAGAATCCCGTGTTCCTGTCTCCCAACAGGAGCCACTCCATCTTACTGCGCTGCTTCCACATATCCTCTTCACGGGACAACAGTTCATCTAATTGGGCTATCAAAGTTGCCTCCTCTTCCATACTATGCTCTGTTGGTAATTAACCTTTCAATCTGTTTAGCTTGCCAGTTAACCTTTTGATCGACCGCAGGACATGTCTAAAAGATTTCCTATTCCACGCCTTTAGGGTTATGCTAGTGTTCGCAATTCGAGCCTTTATACCATCTAAACCCCCTCCTGCTGTCGGTAAGTTCCATGCTTGTTTGAAGATGTTCTGGCAGTCTTCCAATCTCATCCATATTTTCTCAAATCTGTAGAGCTTGGGTTTGTGCAGTCTACCCCTGTCTCTCTCATCGGCAAAAATGACACATTATCTCCAGTCATTTTTTTTCTTTCTAAATATTATTATTTTCTTAACTTCTAAATTATATCTAACTATATTATTATTATAATTATTATTATCCCCTTTCTATTTTTTCTAGACATTACAAAATAAATAATCACTTAATACAATATTAGAATCTCTCTATCTAATAGTTTAACATTTTAAGTTGGATGCCAAGTTTTTACGTATCGTCGACTCATTTCAATTAATTTTAAAAATTAGGAAAAAAAAAGTGCATCCCACGATAACAGACTCAAGAAAACAAACTGCAAAATTATAGATACGAAAAAGAGACAAAGGTTTCGTTTGTTTCGACGAAAAATATTTTCATTGGAACAAAAATATTTTTTATGTGTTTAGTTGCGACTTTAAAAATAATTGTGCTAATAGATGTAGTAGTATTAAAATTGGTGGCGGCGATGTAATTAATGGCAGTGATGGTGGCAATAACTCCTAGACCCTATACCCAGAACCCCTGAACCCTCGGATCCTCAGACCTCTAGGAACCCGAAACCACTGGACCCTTAGGACCCCTCAAAACCTTTGGACTCCTGGCACCCCCAAGACCCCAGACCTTTGGGACCCCCAAATCCTAGGACCCTAGACCCCTGTGATCTTAGGACCCCGAATCCCCAAGACCTCAGGACCCCAGACCCCTGGACCTATGAGATCTCAAAACCCTCGTATCCCCGAAACCTTGAAAAATCAGGACCTTAGGTCCCGAACCCTTAGACACTTGGGACCTTTGACCCGAGACCCTCGGCACCCCCGAACCCCAAGGACCTTAGGACCGCGAACCCCCAGACCCCGAGATCTAGGGACCTTAGACCCTCTGGACCCCGGGACCATAAGACACCAAACCCTCAAGACCCCAGGATCCCGGACCCTCGAGATCTTGAAACCGTGGACCCCCAAACCCATGGCATCTTAGAACCCTTGGACCCCTAGGACCTTGATCCCCGAACCCCCAAACCCTTAGACCTTTGGACCCCCGAACCCCTAGACCCCGGGATTTTGAACCCTCGGACCCCAAGGACCTCTAGAGCCCAGACCACTGGGACCCTGGATCCTTGGCACTCCAGGCACCCCCAGACCCAAAGGAACTATGGACCCTAAAACCACGAGATCTCGAAACCCCAAACCATCAGGACCCAAATCGTTGAACCCTCAAGACCTTAGGACCCCATGACCCTTGGACCCCGAAACCCCCAAACCTGGCTACCCGAGACCTCGGGACCCCTAGATCCTTGATGGTAAGGGTGAAAAATATTTTTCACCATAAAAAATTAAAAAAAAATTTTTTTTTTACCAAAATTAACTTATTTTTCATTGATTTGAAAAATACTTTCTGTTGACTTTTAGTTTTCATCATATCAAGCAATAGATAATGCAAAAATATTTTTCAAAAAATATTTTCTGTTGAAACAAAGACAGCCTAAATGACTAAGGTGATAGACATCAACTAATGTTTGCAAGTGGGGCTCAATGTTAGAGTATTCATTTTTACATTGCTTTAATATAAAATGAATAATCATTTAATATAATGTTAGAAACTATCAACATAAAATAATTTGAGTTATTAGATTAAATACGAGATTTTTATAAAAAAATAAGAAAAAAGTTAACGACCGTTCAGTAAATTGTGGATAAAAACACTAAAAATTGAACTCTTACTATCAAGAGTTCACCAATACTGGACGGTAGATAAAAACACTGGAAATTAAACTCTTACTATCAAGAGTTCATCAAATGTTAAACTCTTGCTAGCAAGAGTTCAACCCTAAGCGTTGTTATTCACAGCTCAACGAGTAGTGGTTAGCAAAATTGAAAAAATAATTCATGTATGCAAATGGATTGGAGTGTGACACATGGTGGATCATTGGAAGTTGTCTTTGTCAATCAATCGCAGATAAGCAAGGACAGATGCTAAGATGTGATGAATAGATTTTCACAAATGTTTGTGGACAAATATTAAATATTTCTTTAAAAAAACTTGGAAGACAAACTGATATAATTCTAATATATTTAAGCCTCGTTTGAAATAATTATTTTTTAAATTTTTTAAATTTTTTATTTTTATTTTTATTTTTAGTCAAAAAATAAGAAATTAATTTAGAATCCTATTTAGTGGGCTTATTTACATAAAAATTCTAATTACTTTTTAATTAGTTCATAAAATCTCAATTTTTAAATATATAATTACTATTGATAAATATACGGCTAAATTACTTACTATAAGTAAATATAGCGTATGTGTAGTTATAAATGTGTTATCTTTTCCTAATTGAATGCTAAAGTTTTTCATTTTGCATGGTTATGATTCATTCATATTTTTTAATGTTTATGGGAATTTGTCATGGTTGTATAATTTGTGTGGATATGGTTGTTTTAATTTTTTTTAATGTTGTTGCAAAAAAATAAGACATTTTTTTATACAAAAAATGAGATAATATTTTTGTTAAGAATTTATTTATAATATTAATTATATTAAATTTTATATATTTTTGTGGCAATTCAAATTGTACAAGTATTATAAAATTCCTACTTGATTTAGCACTCTTGTGGTTGAATGATTATAGAACTCCTAAAATATTTGATTTAATTAAGTCATTTAATTGAGTTGTAAGTTTTAGTTGGATTAGGAGTCTTTTATCGAAATATTATTCAGGCTGGAAGACTAAAATACAACACAAGAAGCCAAGAGTATAAACCAATGAAGCAGGTTCATGCAAGAGCAGAAAGCAGTCTGGCACATGACCGCTCGAGTGGTCCTAAGTGCGCTCGAGCGGACCCTAGACAGTTTTAATTCGATTAAAACTCTAATTGCCTAGTTTTGAGACCTATATAAAGGACCACAGGCCAGCCACAAAAATTAACTTCTGCACTTCAATAATTAGATATTCTAAAGCAGATCAAAAATTCTTTTCGAGTTTCAAAAATTTTGACATTTTTCGTGTTAAACTTAGTAGGCGCTCTAAGTTTACTGATAGAGGATTCTGCTGGTGTAAAAGTATTGAGAATTCAATACTTGTGAACGTGGTTAGTACTTGTGAACAGTGCACGTGAATTCGAAAAAATAGTTTAAGGCGTTTGGATTGAGGATTCGATCAAAATCTGTAAGTGAGTGTCTTGTAACTGTTCAATTGATTAGTACTTGATTTACCTGGACTATAATTAGTCTCGTATAGTTTTTTACCCAAGTTGAATTTTTCATGTAAAAAATCTCGTGTGTTGCATTTGTATGTTTGATTCTTTATTTCTCGCATTTCACTATATAAATTGATTAAAAACGTAAAAAGAATAATTTTATAATTGGTTTGATTAAAAAATATATAAATAGTTTTTTTTCATTTGGTATGAGTGTGGGTTTATTTTTTTTAAAAATAATTATAATTTTTTATTTAAAAAAAGGATTATAATTTTTTTGATTAAAAATATTATATTTCAAAAATAAATTTTTTTAAGAAAAACGGTCTTAATCAATTTTATTCATGGAATTTCTTAGAGAAAGAAACTCAACCGTACGACCACCTCTGTTAGATAAAAGAAATTACCCTTATTAGAAAGCCCGAAATAGGGCATTTTTGAAATCTATTGATGAAAGAGTTTAAATCTCTGTGGTTAGTGGTTATACCCGATCCACTGTTAAATCTATGAATGATTTTATTTTAAAACCAACCGAACAATAGGATAAAAAGGATTTTGAAAATATACGCAGGAATAGTAAAGTTGTCATTGCCATCTTTAGTGGTGTCACACCGAAAAAATTTCGACGAATTTATACGTATGAAATTGCTAAAGAAGTATGGGATATCTTTAAAAACACTCATGAAAGCACTTCAACCTTTAAAATTTCAAATTTTCAAAGGCTCACTACCAGTTTTAAAACCTTAAGAATGAAAGAAAGTGAGACATTTGATAAATTTTATGCAAAATTGAGTGATATTGTGAATTCCTATTTTATTCTTGGTGAAAAAATTTCAAAATTTCGTATTGTTCGAAAAATCTTACCGTCACTATCTAAAAGATTTCAACCAAAAATTACCGCTATTAAAGAAAGTAACAACATTGATCGTCTTAAAGTGGAACAGTTGGTTGGAAACCTTCAGACTTATGAGTTGGCTGTCTGTCAATTTTAAAAAATCTAAAGGCGTTGCTTTGAAATATTCAAATGTTGACATAGAATCTACTAAAGATGCGATAAGTTTTGACCCTAAAGTTGTGAATTTTATTCTTAAAAAATGAAAAAAATTTATTTTGAATAAAAAATCTAACTTCAATGATAAATCTAGAAAAACTGGTGACAAAAGTAAGAATGTTGTAAAAAATGAGAAAATATTTTGAAAAAATCAAAACTAGGCGATAAAGTGTTTTGAATGTCAGGTGTATGGTCATATTGCTCATGATTGTCCAAATAGAAAGAAAGTTTTTCTGTCACATGGGATGATAAATCAAATGATAATAAAATAGAATCTGAACCATATTCTGAATACTCTGACCAAGAATCAAGTGTTTCTCACAATGATTTCGAAAAAGAGAATTCAAATTCAGGCTTAGATTCAGACGATGGTAGTAAAAAAAAATTTCATCGGGCTTATGATAAACTGCACATAAAAAATTACAAAATGACAAATGTTATCACTAAGCTGTCACTGAAGATTAAAATCTTTAAAAAGGAGAATGAAGGCCTTAAATCAGAATTGACCGAGTCTCAGACTCTTATTTCTCAACTAAAAATTTTTAAAACCAAAATGACTGAGAAACTGGTCAGTTCTGATAAACAGAGAAATGAACTTATTGAGTCTTGTGATTCTCTCAAATTAAAAGTTTCTGAATTAGAACTGGAATCACAAAACTCAATAAAGTAAAAATCCTTGTTTGAGGCAAGTGAGACTAGAATAAAAGGGTTGAAATCTAAACTGTTAACTGCTAATACCACTCTCAAGAAGTTAAATGCAGGATTCCAGAATTTGGAAGAGATCTTAAGGGTGCAAAAAGTGGCATCAGACCAAACTGGATTAGGGTACGTTGAAAGTTGGTATGGATCAAAGACTTTAGGTAAAATCAATTTTGTTAATGCTGTTAGCATGCCAACATGTATGGAAATTATTTTGAAAAAGACTAAGCAAATCGGGACTAAATTTTTGAGAAAATCTTTTCAAAAACCTTTACCACAATTATCTGAGTTTCAAGAGTTTGTTCCTATTTGTCATTATTGTGGTATTGTGGATCATATAGTCAGCCTTTTTGTAAAAAGTTGAAATATCTGTCTTCGTATCAATATGAAAGAAAATCTGAAAAATTGCATGATCTAATTAGACTGTTGCATGAAAAAGCTCGCTGGCAATTGGGCTCCCGAGTGAACCGTCTGAGCGCTCGAGCGGACAACTGGCAAAGAGACGAAATAGCTCACTAGCAGTCGAGCGCTCGAGGGGACCCAAGGGGTGCTCGAGCGGTCAACCGACATAAAGTTATTTTTTGCTAGAAACCTAGTACCCCATGACCTCTTTCCCTAAAATTCAATTTGTAAAGTCAAACTAGAATTGTAATGTAGTTTTGAGTGCCTCAAGAAACCAACTTGTTGATAAAACCTTTAGAACTACTCCAACTGAAACATGTGTCTTGAAATAATATTTATCTCTCTTTAAAAAAAAAGCAAAAAGCAAAATATTGTAAATATTGTAAATATATACATACATATATATATATATATATATACATGTACATATTGTTTTTCTGGAAGTTCTTTTGACTTTCAAAATCTGAAAAACTCGATTAATTCAAAGTAAATCAATTTTTGTGAAATAAATCAAAATAAAAAACTGACTTATTGATTTTTGTTGGTAGAAGTTAAAAAAATTATAATTTTGAGTTTACTTGATTATTTTTTAAATAAAAGATATGAGAACTTGTGTTCAAGTTTTTCATTGGAACCTTTTCGAATATTTTTTAAAGAACAATTTTTGATTGACTATGATGGTAGGATCTCTATGTTGATGTTGATATCTATAACCACCCCCATTTGTTTATCAATCCACTGGTCCCTTCTCATTGAAAATTGTTTATACTATATAATGCTTACAGAAATGGTTACACATACGAACTTTGTTTTCTCGTTCGTTATAGTTAAAAGCCGCTGTTTATGCTACATGTTTTGGCTTGCTTCAATACAAGAAAAAGCACTTTTGGCGACTAAATATTTGGTTGGCAAAAGTTGTTTTTTGGTTGCCAAAACCTTTGGCCGACCAAATATTTTGGTTGCCAGTTTAGTCGGCAAAGGATGTTGGTAAATTTTTTCGTCGATCAAAAAGCAGTTGGTCGCCAAAGGTCCAAAGTTTTCCCGACCAATATTTTAGTCGGCACAAACTTGATTAGTGGCAAAAGAATTTTGGTCGGTAAAGATGAGGAATTGGTGACCAGTTGTATAGTCGGAAAAAGTGAAGAGTCTTTTGCCGACCAAATGATTGTGTCGGCAAAGGTGTTTTTGTCGACTAAATAGTGTCGTCAACAAAACTTTTAAATTTTTTTGATACCTTTTGTTGACAAAACTATTTGGTCGGCAAAGGTTTTTTTGGTGACCAAATGGTGTGGTTGGCAAAAACTTTTAAACTTTTTTTATACCATTTGCCGACCAAATAATTTAGTCACCAAAATTTATTTTCCGCGACCTAATATTTTGGTCGGGAAAAAATTTTGAATTTTAAAAATTATTTAGAAGACATTTAATACTTCTATAGTTATTTTCACTCATATATATCAACCTGTAACGTGAGTTTTACATTGACAACGATAATTATTATTGTTGTTGTTGCTGTTGTTATTGTTGTTGTTGTTATTATTATTATTATTATTATTATTATTATTATTCACAACTCCATAAAAAAAGCACTAACTAGTACAAATAATTATTAATTCACAAAATAAACCTATAATCGATATAAAATAGACGTGTAATCAATAATTTATATATATTGAAAACAATATGTAATACTTATTGATTAATGCATCAAAAAAGTTTCACTAGCGCAAACTATTGACAATTCATAAAATAAATATGTGACATGTGCGTATAAAGATTAATAAAAAATTACTATTTATTTTAAAATCATAAATGTTCTGAAAAAAACTTAAATCACATAAACCACCGCCTTGATGTACTCTTAGTACGCTGATTAAATAAAACTTCAACAGACAGAAGTACCAAAAAAATTAAAATTCTTTACTCATTTCTGACCACCAACTTCAACTATATAACTCAACAACCTCGACCTCTAGTGATACTGCAACGTCAGGTTTTGTAAACGACTGATGATTCTCAACAGTAGGTATTTTTCACTCATCTGATAGAGCCATTCCCATCATCTCATAAATCTTCCTCCAAGCTGTGCTAGATTCTTAGGCTGCATCAATTAGAATATTGAACTATTAGCAAGTGAGAGCATATCGCATCAATCCTCTAAGAAGTTACATATATGCATCAAGAGCAAAGATATGACATTAAGTTCTAAAACTCTACATGGGTGACAGATTGAAGTGTTGTCGGTTTGTACAATTTTGTTTAGATAAGAGCAAGGTGCTCTGATTCCATTCTGTTACGCCCTCAACTTATTTTAAAAATCATTACATCCCAAATTTTAAAAAAAATATTCTAAGTGTAAAATTCAAAAAAAATTGGCAGAGTTTTCTTTATTTTTTGAATGATCTCAAATTATCAGATGACCTGTCAAATGCAAATAACATAATATACTTAGCCACAGCCTGGATATCAACACCCAATAGCAATTAAAACTACTTACTAACTATTCGTCTCAGTTTTACAACAATTACACTAATGAATCTCAGTTCCAATTTCAACTATTCAATTCTATTATCTAATGAAAATACTCAAGTTACATGACAAACATTTTTGGCCCCCACCTTCATTTGATGTTCATTTCAGCAACATCCAATTCTAAGTTCTAACACTAGCAAATTCCAGTAACAATAGAAAATTTTAGCACTCATTGAATCTCATTGAAGGAATGACAGATCTAAGGAATTTTAGCACCCATAACTAAGGAATGACAAAAATTCCATTGATTCCCAAGACTTGTCAAATGCTTAGTACTTCAAAGCAATAAAACATAATTTCTAAAACACTCTTTCATTGTATAAAGACTGACAATCTCAAGATTCTCACTAAGTTCATTAGAAAGTTATATTGCAAATGATACAGTCAATCATGAAATAAAACCTAAAATCGTATACCTAGACGATCTGTGCAGAAGCGTTGTTAAGATGCAGTCAATCATGAGATAAAACCTAAAATCATATAGGTCCACTTTTTTATGAAAAAATGTCACAGTAGACAATAAGTGTCCAAGACAAGCAATCCCACCTTAATAAACATAATAGAGTTAAGAAAATCTAGATTAGAAAACAGCAGAGGTAACCATTTTGAGCAACAATGATGTCTAATTAAACTAAGAAGGTATAATATGGCAAAGAAACTCACAAAGCTGCTTCGCCTGGTTTAGCAACAACTTTCAGCAATTCTTTTCAGTATTTGTTGTCTTTCAGCACTACTTACTCTGCAAGAAGGTGGAAGACAAGAAAAGAAAAATCAGATTTACCCGCATCTACATTTGATGCAAAACAATGTTCAGGTGTACTTCACAGCACCCAAAACAGCCACTGTTTAAAACCCTAAACATCCCCATATTCTGGCTTTAAACATCATTAGAATGCTACAATTTCAGATTCAAAGTCTTGCAAAGTGCTGTCCTGCACAAGACGATTGAATGATAGTAACAACTCATTTGCCTGCTCATCTCATTTGCAATGCAATCCTAATACAGAATCCCAGTTGAAAACTATATGGTTCACCACTTTTGATTCCCACTTTCAAATCAATCAAATTCAATCGTCTTTCTTAAACATGAACAACTTCAAATAGTAACAAGGTTAATTGGCCCTAATAACAATTGAAGCATGCAGAGGAAACCTCAATTGAATGGATCTGAGAGAGATTCGCATTAACCCATAATTTGGATGCAGAAGCAACTTATAAGTTATAACCTACTTTAGATTGCACATCGCATATCTCAAACTTCACTAAAGCAATTATAAAGCCACAAGAACCTTGTTTTTGCGCTGGAACGACCCACAACGTTACAATACATCGCAAACCACAATATTGTTCACGTCAAAAATTGCTTATGGTACATAATAGATGGCCAATTGAATTTGATGGTCAACTAATTCACCAACCCAGCTAAATCATATGCTCCTTGTAAAAGATATGACCACACAGAAAAATTGTGCTGTTTAGAAACACCTAATTTCACAATCAATATTTTTTTTCCAAAAAAAAGACCTAATTTGAATGAGAGGCTAACCAAAAAGAGATACCTAATTTCATCAAAAACTGACCTAATTCAAATAATAATTTCTTCACACACACACACACACACACACACACACACACACATATATATATAGTGAGAGAGGAACAACCTGCTAGAAGGCGAGCGATGTGAAGATGAACAGCACAGCGACGGTGGAAAACGAACGGTGCATGTGACGCGATGATAGAACAACAAAGATGAACGACGCACACAAACAGTGGAGGCGTCCGGTGATGGGAGGGCTAAACGATGAGGCGTCGAGAAGTGAGGCATCCGATGAAGCATTGATGGTGAGGCGTCGGTGGGAAGGCATCAATGGATAGGCGTCGGCGGGGAGATTTGGACTTGAGATACTAAGAATCAAGTGGAGAGGCGTTGTGAGACCCGGACCCGTCTCTTTTCGAGATCTTTATATATGTTGATGCGTTTCTTTCCATATATGTATCTCTGTGTTGCATGGATTATGTTTCCGTTGTAGAACAGCATGTTTTGTATAGGTGCTATATGTGTTAAGCATGCGGGGGTTCAATTTTGGTTTCCTTTTTCAGTTTTCTCTCCCAGCGACGACCGCTCGAGCGGTGGGGAGCTCGCACGAGCGAGCTGGTGGCAGAGTGTTGGTCCGAGATGTGACTGCTCGAGCTGTGGGTGTGCTCTCGAGCGGGGTAGTGGCAGAGCGTGGCTCGGAGTGGGGTCCGCTCAAGCAGTGTTTGGGCGCTCGAACGGTGGTGTGGCGGGGCTTATGTCGGCAAGGGGTCCGCTCGAGCAGTGCTTGGGCGCTCGAGCGGTGGGTCCTGGGCGCGAAAAGCTATAAAAAGAACAAAATATCCTTTTGAGATCTAAAATATCTTTTCAACGCAAATCTCTTTCTCCCTTCCTTTTCTCTCCCTTCTCTCTAGCTTTTGGGAGGCCTGAGGCTTAGTTTTTTCGCGATTGGATAGCATATCTTTGTTGTCGGCGACGTGGGCTTCACATCCATCCGGATGGATTCTTGTTCCGATGAGGTTGGATTTTGAGGCGTCGAGCTTTTAGCTCTTTGAGGTAGGATTCTAGACCTACTTCTATAAAAAGGGTGATATATGTAATTATACTTGCTTTCACCAGGTAGAAATGCATGAAATACTGTTTACATGTCTAAACCTTAGTCTATGGGTAAAAGTGAATTTTACGCCTTTCTTGGTTTTATACATGATTCGGATGTGATGAGATCTGTGGTTTTCAAATGGAGATTTGAAAACAATGTGTTTTTATGAAAAACATGTTTGTGGAGGTTTGGAGCTAACCCTTGTGGTTGAGTCTCAGTTTTATTAAAAATATGTTGTTACATGCTTGTAGATCTCCATGTTGATGGATGGGATCCCTTTCATACACATGCGATGTAAAATTATTTTACAGATTTTCTTAAATGTTATCCATAGATGTACCGTGACAGTGGATTTGGTTGAGTTGGGCTTCCATTGCTCATCGGTGTAAGTCCAAAAATGTGAGCAGCGTAGGTGCTCTGTGCCTTTGGATTAGTCCCTGTAAATTGAGTGATTGGGTGCTTTGTACCCTCGGGCTCAAGTTTTGTAAATTAAGCAGTAGGTGCTCTGTACCTTCAGGTTGAAACTGGAAAATTGAGTGGTTGGTAGGTGCTCTAGACTCTCGGGCTTGACCCGTAAATTGAGCAGTTACGTTGTCGTGACTCCGTATAGAACTTATCATTATCAAGTCTATGGGCCTAGGGTAATGGACGAGAATTTATAGTTGTTACCTTTGTCGGTGTGGCAGAGTTGGCACATAAGATCTCATTTTACTGTGTTCTCCACGGTTGTGTGACTCGATTGGAGA
The DNA here is from genome assembly GCA_034768845.1 of Heliamphora exappendiculata. NCBI lineage: Eukaryota > Viridiplantae > Streptophyta > Magnoliopsida > Ericales > Sarraceniaceae > Heliamphora > Heliamphora exappendiculata. The sequence continues at coordinate 17,433 of JAOTRH010275336.1, read as the reverse complement.
AAAATTGTTTTACCGATTTATTTTCCTCGATTGTGTGTTCTGAGTGGGAAAATAATATTTTGATTCCGATTGTATGATCCGGGTGAACAAAGATCATGTTCTGATTATTGTGTTACGGCTTTTCCTTAACTGTGGCATGATATCTGTTAGGATGATATGCATAGTTTCAAGAATGAAAATGGTGGTTTTCATATGGAAAACTTATGATTTTTGAGAGAAAACCCCTTTTTGGCTCCTGTGGTTGAACTTGTGTGTGTATAATTGCATAATCTGCTTTACAATTTCATTATCTTTTCCTATTGGGTTTCGGCTCACGGTGTGAGATTTTGCTGTAAAAATATTTTCAGATGACCATGTGGAGTTGACATAGAGACTTGTGGTGATGGAGAGCTTGCTGTAGTTTTTCTATTTTAGACATGTACTTACACATGTGATGCCTGTTTCAGAAGGTTGGTTTTGTACGCCTTTCGGCGATATACTTATTTATGTATGAGTTTGCATGATTTCTACTTATGAGAGATAAACTTGGGGATCTTCATCCAAATGTTGCTATATTTTATAGTTGATGGTGTTTCAACTGCAAATCTTATTTTCTCAAATGGGCATTTTGGTGGATTTTTGCATAACCCTGGTGTTTGGGGCGTGACAACTTGGTATCAGAGCTCTGGGTTCGAATACCTATGAGCCATGGGAGAGAGGGTACATCACCTTGTGAGGATGTATGTGTGCTTGATTGCATGTGTTACAGCGTTTTCCTAACATAGTATTATAGCTTGTGATGTATACGTGGGCATGGAGGTTAGATCTTAGGATTGATTAGTTTTGCCTTCGGGCGTTTAGATTGATAACTTGGGAGCTAAGTTAGAGACGCGTTTCACGGATGTGATATGTCTTTTGCTTTACCAATAACTTGTTGTAGGAATGTTTATCCTGTTATATTGCTTTTGTGTGGAATTATGTCAACGCGGGGAGGACGAGGCCGAGGTCGAGGCCATGGCCGTGGTTCTGGCCGAAGGGACGTTCCAGTCCCAGATGTTGGGGATGTAAATGCACCCCCAGGACCTGTTGGCGAGGGAGATCTATTGCGTGTGATGGTCGGCTCCATCTGGAAACTGGCTGAGGCCACTAGGGGAAGGGAGAGTATACTTAAGCCGAGGGCGACGGTTGCGATGCGTGAGTTTCGTCGTCTGGACCCTCCTACCTTTTCTGGGGATCCCAACCCCACGGTTGCCACTGCATGGCTGGAGCTGGTTACCGGGATTTTGGATTCGCTTCAGATTGAGGAAGATGATCAGAGGGTTATATGTGTCGCCTTCTAGCTGAGAGGGAGTGCTCATATGTGGTGGAAGTTCGCCAAGACCACAGTGGCAGGCACTTGGGAGGCATTCACAAAGGTGTTTATGGAGAAATACTTTCCAGTGACTTTGAGGGATCGCTCTAGAGAGGATTTTCTATTTCTGACTCAGGGGACGATGACTGTGATTGAGTATGAGACTGAGTTCACTAGCCTATCTCGGTTTGCATCGGAGATTGTGCCCACTAATGAGGTTCATGCGAGGCGATTCGAGAGAGGTTTGAGGCCCGCTATTAGAGATAAAGTGGCTGCATTTCAGATACAGGTCTTCACAGATTTTGTACAGATGGCCATGAAAGTGGAGGACACTCTGAATGAGACGCGCAGAGACAGAGACAGAGACAGTCGGGGTCAGCAAGGAGGGGAACGTGCACAGTCACAGGGGCGTAGGGAGAACAAGCGTCGATGGACATCTGGTTCGAGTTCTCATCTGGTGGGGTCATATCTGCCACAGTCTTCTGTATCCACACATCCCGTAGTCTCAAAGGGACGGTCGGATTAGAGGGCGCTTTGTCATAGATGCCAGCAGCCAGGGCATCGTGCGGCAGAGTGCAGGAGTGCAACGCCTATCCAGGCACAGTCACAGCCGCAGGCTCAAGGGAGAGAACCAGTGGTATGTTATGAGTGTGGCCAGTCTGGGCACATCAGGAGGGATTGCCCCAGAGGAGGGAGCGTGCAGAGCACAACTGGAGCACCTATTACTCCATCAATCCACGGACGTCAGTTATCTCGATTTGTAGAAGAGGGTGCATCGGTACAGTCAGGCAGACAGTCTACATTACAAGACCACAGTGGGCAGGCCAGAGCTTATGTGCTTGCAGATCCTAGTTCGTCCAGAGCACCGGTTGGGCCCGATGCTGTTGCTACCACTTCCATGATTAGATGTACTCTTCTAGTCTTTAGATCATGGGCCAGTGTCTTTATCGACACTAGAGCATCGCATTCGTTTATATCATCTGCTTTTTTATCTACTTTGGGGTTAAAAATGGACTGGTTGGGTGGTACTATGAGTGTAGAGACCCCAGTCAGTGGGAGTGTAAAGTTAAGTCTTGTCTATAGATCCTACGTGTTGGAGGTTTTCGGTCGTTGCTTAGAGTTTGACCTTATTATTCTAGACATGACCACGTTTGATGTCATCCTAGGGATGGATTGGCTGACTACCTATCGTGCCTTCATTGATTGCAATCGACGGAGGGTAACGATTTGTACACCGATGAGAGATTGTTTTTGCTTCGTGGGAGACCAGAATGAGCGTTTGAGGTCTATGCCGGGCGTTGTGCGAAACTAGGGAAGCTTGGGTTCCCTCTTTTCAGCCCTCAGGTTGGACGAGGAGGTTCGAGTTCGGGGAGAGTTACCTCTGGTGGTTTACAACTACTCAGATATCTTTCCCGACGATCTGTTTGAGTTGCTACTGAGTCGTGAGATAGAGTTCTCCATTGATCTAGTTTCCGGAGCTGCTCCCATATCTATACCGTCTTATCATTTTGCACCTGCTGAGTTGCATGAACTCAAGGTACAGCTTCAGGAGTTGCTAGACAGGGGGTTTATACGTCCGAGCACTTCGCCGTGGGGAGCTCCTGCTCCTTTTGCAAAAAAGAAGGATGGATCCTTACGTTTGTGTATCGACTACCAGAAGCTGAATTAGGTAACAGTGAAGAATAAGTATCCAATGCCGAGGATAGATGATTTGTTTGATCAATTGAAGGGGTTGAGCTGCTTCACAAAGATTGACTTGAGATCGGGGTACCATCAGTTGAGGATTAGGGATGAGGACATAGCAAAGATTGCTTTTTGGACTCGCTATGGTCACTACGAGTTTCTGGTTGTGCCGTTCGGTCTGACGAACGCGCCATCTACATTCATGAGTTTGATGAATCGAATCTTCTATCAGTATTTGGATAATTTTGTAGTGGTGTTCGTGGATGATATTCTGATATATTCACCCACTAGAAAGGCACAAGAGGATCACATGCAGATCGTGCTACAGATTTTGAGAGAGCATCGCTTGTACGCGAAGTTTGATAAGTGTGAGTTCTGGATGTCCGAGGTAAGGTTTTTGGGACACGTCGTGTCGTCAAATGGAGTATTAGTAGATTCGTCAAAGACAGATGCTGTGACAGGCTGGGAGCAACCAAAGAATGTTTTTGAGATTCGCTGTTTTCTGGGCTTAGCAGGGTACTATCGGCGGTTTGTGAAGGATTTTGCGAGACTTGCTACACCGATGACGCGTCTGACACGAAAGGGGGTTGTGTTTGTTTGGAGTGAGTCCTGTGAATCAGCATTCCATGAGCTGAAGATGAGATTGACTAGCGCACCAGTGTTGATCATCCCAGAGCGAGGCTTGGGGTATATAGTATATTGTGACGCTTCACATGACGGTTTGGGCTATATCCTGATGCAGGAAGGAAAGGTTGTAGCCTATGGTTCTCGGCAATTGAAGACGCATAAGAAGAACTACCCGACACACGATTTGGAGTTGGCTGCCGTGGTCTTTGCCTTAAAGACATGGCATCACTATCTTTATGGTGAGCATTTCAAAGTTTTCTCCAATCACAAGAGCTTAAAATACTTACTTTCGCAGAAGGACCTGAATTTGCACCAACGACGGTGGATGGAGTTGTTAGAGGATTACGACTTTGACTTGCAGTACCATCCAGGGAAGGCCAATGTGGTGGCTGACGCTCTCAGTAGGAGATCTCACGGGTCGTTAGCTTCTGCAGCTATACGTGAGTGGAATATACTTAGAGATGTTGGGGAGTTTGATTTGTGTCTTGGAGAGACAATGATGGGCGCTACCTTATTTTCGGTAGTTACTCGACCATCATTGATAGCACGTGTACTAGAGGTCCAGCAGACGGATCAAGAAGCTCAGATGATACGGGACCGTGTCGCTAGTGGAGAGGATACAGCCGGAGGGGTTGTGGGATCAGATCTGAGTCTGAGATTAGCAAGGAGGTTGTTTTTGCCGGAGTTGTGTCGTGCAGACATACTACGTGAGTGTCATCATTCTCACCTTGCTGTGCATCCAAGAGGCACGAAGATGTACCACGAATTACGTCATCAGTTTTATTGGATAGAAATGAAGAACGTGCTTCAGTTTGTTTCTCGGTGCCTTACCTGTCAGTAGGTAAAGACGGAGCACCAGAAGCCGGGTGAATTGTTACAATCGTTACCAGTGTCTAAATGGAAGTGGGAGAACGTCACGATGGACTTTGTGTCAGGACTTTCTCGCCCACCTAGCAGACGCGACGCCGTGTGGGGTATGGTCGATAGGTTGACGAAATCTGCACATTTTCTCCCCATCCGCGTGAAGGATCTAGTGGAGAGACTGAGTCAGTTGTATGTCAGAGAGATAGTACGGTTGCACAGAGTACCGGTAGTGTCTATTGTTTCTGACAGAGACCCGCGCTTCACATCGCGCTTTTGACGGAGTCTTCTGGACGCTTTAGGGACGAACTTGATGTTCAGCACTGCTTTTCACCCCCAGACGGATGGCCAGTCTGAAAGGACTATACAGGTTCTGGAGGATATACTGAGGGCTTGGGTTCTAGACTTCAGAGGTTCTTGGGAGGATCATCTACCGTTGGTAGAGCTTGCATACAACAACAGCTATTAGTCTAGTATTGGGATGGCACCGTATGAGGCTTTATATGGTAAACCGTGTAGATCACCCATGTGTTGGACGGATGTGAGAGAGACCACAGTCTTAGGACCCGACATGGTGCGAGAAACGACGGAGAAGATTGCAGTGATACACCAACGCCTTTTGAATGCACAGAGTCGCCAGAAGAGTTATGCAGATCAGAGAAGATGACCTTTGGAGTTTACTGTGGGAGATCACGTGTTTTTGAAGGTCTCACCACATAGAGGTTTGATGAGGTTTGGTCGTAGCGAAAAGCTATCACCGCGTTTCATTGGACCTTTTGAGATCCTGGACAGAATTGGAGAGGTTACCTATCGTTTACCTTTGCCACCTCAGTTAGCATCTGTACATAATGTGTTCCATATTTTTATGCTTCGGAGGTACGAGCCTGATCCTTCTCATGTGTTAGATTGGGCTGAACTATGGGTTGATGAGGATGCCACCTATGAGGAGCATCCAGTGAGAATTCTTGATACAAAGGAGCAAGTGTTGCGGGGGAGGACAATTGCTTATGTCAAGGTTCTGTGGCTTCATTGCGAGGTTGAAGAAGCGACATAGGAGCTTAATTCTGGGATGCATGCTAGATATCCAGACCTGTTTACCTCGTGACCTTGTTGTGAATTTCAGGGGCAAAATTCCTTAAGGAGGGAGACTTGTGAGACCTGAACCCGTCTCTTTTCGAGATCTTTATATATGTTGATGCGTTTCTTTCCATATATGTATCTCTATGTTGCAAGGATTATGTTTTCGTTGTAGAACATCATGTTTTGTATAGGTGCTATACGTGTTAAGCATGCGGGGGTTCAGTTTTGGTTTCCTTTTTCAGTTTTCTCTCCTAGCGACGACCGTGGAGCGGTGGGGAGCTCGCTCGAGCGTGCTGGTGGCAGAGTGTTGGTCCGAGATGTGACCGCTCGAGTGGTGGGTGTGCGCTCGAGCGGGGTAGTGGCATAGCGTGGCTCGAAGTGGGGTCCGCTCGAGCGGTGTTTGGGCGCTTGAGCGGTGGTGTGGTAGGGCCTATGTCGGCAAGGGGTCCGCTCGAGCAGTGCTTGGGCGCTCGAGCGGTGGGTCCTAGACGCAAAAAGCTATAAAGAGAACAAAATATCTTTTTGAGATCTAAAATATCCTTTCAAAGCAAATATCTTTCTCTCTTCCTTTTCTCTACCTTCGCTCTAACTTTCGAGAGGCCCGGGGCATAATTTTTTTGCGGTTGGATAGCAGATCCTTGTTGTCGACGACGTGGGCTTCACATCCATCCGGACGAATTCTCGTTCCGACGAGGTTGAATTTTGAGGCGTCGAGCTTTTAGCTCTTTGAGGTAGGATTCTAGACCTACTGCTATTAAAAGGGTGATATATGTAATTATACTTACTTTTACCGGGTAGAAATGCATGAAATGCTGTTTACATGTTTAAACCTTGGTTTATGGGTAAATGTAGGTTTTACGCCTTTCTTGGTTTTATATATGATCCAGATGTGTTGAGATCCGTAATTTTCAAAGGGAGATTTGAAAACTATGTGTTTTTATGAAAATATGTTTGTGGAGGATTGGAGCTAACTCTTGGGGTTGAGTCTTAGTTTTATTAAAAATATATTGTTACATGCTTGTAGATCTCTATATTGATGGATGAGATCCCTTTTATATACATGCGATGTAAAATTATTTTACGAATTTTTTTAAATGTTATCCATAGATATACCATGACGGTGGGTTTGATTGAGTTGGGCTTCCATTGCTCCTCGGTGTAAGTCCGAAAACGTGCGCAATGTAGGTGCTCTGTACCTTTGGGTCAGTCTCCATAAATTGAGTGATTTGGTGCTTTGTACCCTCGAGCTCAGGTCCCATAAATTAAGCAGTAGGTACTTTGTACCTTTGGGTTGAAACCCGCAAATTGAGTGGTTGGTGGGTGCTCTGGACCCTCGGGCTTAGCCCATAAATTGTGCAGTTACGTTGTCGTGACTCCATATAGAACTTGTCATTATCAAGCTTGTAGGCCTAGGGTAATGCATGAGAGTCTATAGTTGTTACCTTTGTCGGTGTGACAGAGTCGGTACATAAGATCTCATTTTACTGTGTTCTCCTCGACTGTGTGACCCAAATGGAGGAAAACTACTTTACCGATTTATTTTCCTCGGTTGTGTGTTCCGAGTAGAAAAATAATATTTTGATTCTAGTTGTATGATTCGGATGAACAAAGATCATGTTCTGATTACTGTGTTTACAGCCTTTTCTTAACTGTGACATGATATCTCTTAGGATGATATACATAGTTTCAAAGATGAAAATAGTAGTTTTCAGATGAAAAACTTACGATTTTTTAGAGAAAAAACGATTTTTGGCTCTTGTGGTTGAGCCCGTGTGTGTATATTGCATAACTTGCTTTACAGCTTTATTGTCTTTTCTATTGGGTTTCGGCTTACGGTGTGAGAGTTTACTGTAAAAATATTTTCAGGTGATCATGTGGAGTTGACATAGAGGCTTGTGGTGATGGAGAGCTTGCTGTAATTTTTCTATTTTGGACATGTACTTATACATGTGATGCCTGTTTCAAAAGGCTGATTTTGTACGCCTTTCGGCGATATACTTATTCATGTATGAGTTTGCATGATTTCTGCTTATGAGAGATAAACTTGGGGATCTTCATCCAAATGTTGTTATATTTTATAGTTGATGGTATTTTAACTATAAATCTTATTTTCTCAAATGGACATTTTGGTGAACTTTCGCGTGACCCTAGTGTTTGGGGCGTGATAGGCGTGGTTCAGTCTAGGGTTTATTCTTTTGTTAAAAATATAATTTGTACATTGTTTATAAAAATATTTTAAAATATATAAATTAAAAATAAAGTTATAAAAGAAAAAATTTTATCTTTGATCTCAAAATTATTCATGAAATTAACAAATTATTTTTTATTATCCTAAACATATATATAACTAACCAGACTTGCGGACTTTGTAATGTGAGTTTAATATTTTTTTAATAATTAATACTGTTAGACATTTTTCTAAAAAAATAAAAAAATTATATATATTTTTTGAAAATTCGTATAAAACTTATTAAGAGATGGATAATATGGAGAGTGTAAAGTTATTTATACTTAATAGTAAAATATACATAATAATAGTACAAGATAATAGATTTTTATTTGTTATTATTATTTTTAAGTATTTTTTAGTTATATAACTAATTCCAGAAATTTTGTAAGTTTCAAAATTAAAATCAAAATTATTATAAAGATAGTTTTTGGAACATAATTGACTTCGAAAAATCAAAATAAAAAAAAATAATAATAATACAGATAAATAGGAACCAAAACGACATGATTTTTATATAAGCAATTTTTGCCAAATAATGTTTTGACCACGAAAGAATTAAAATATTTGTTTAAGAGTATTAAAACCAAACTTCCCGCTAACCAAAGTCTAACCCAAAAGTGTCAACTTTTGCTGAACAAAATCAATTTGATCGTGAAAAACTATACATTTTCCAACCAAAATCAATATGATTGCGAAAAATTATAATTTTGCCGACCAAAATCAATTTAGTCGCAAAAAATTATACACTTTTGGCGACCAAAACTAATTTGGTCATGAAAAACTCTAGACTTTTGCCAACCAAACTCTGTTTAGTCGCGAAAACCTATACTTTAGCCGACTATAATGTATTTGGTCGTGGAAAGTTGGCACTTTCGCTGACCAAATTGTATTAGTCTTTGAAAGTTTATACGTTCGCCGACCACAAAGTATTTAGTTGGCAAAAATGGTCGACAAAAGTGTATTTTCTTGTAGTGCTGGTGGAAATGACTACATATACGATCTATGCTTTTTCGTTCATTTTAGTGTGTTAGCCACCATGTATGCAATTGTTTTTTCATGTTAAAAGAAATGGTTACTTATGCAAACCTTGTCTTTTCGTTCGTATTAGTATGACAGCCGTGTAATAAAACCGCCGACTAAAAGGATAAATAATTTTTTTATATACAATTCCTTTTTAGGGAGAGCTTCCATCTTTTTTCAGCAGATATACATTGGGATTTTATTCAGTTTGACTTCAAAAGTGTAAAAATTCTTTAAAATATTCAAATATGTTTCATGAAATATTGATCACACATAAGGATTGAATCCAGAATTTGAAGAAAAAATTGAGTAAACTCTTGTCTAAGTTTTTTTTATTTTCTCATGACATTAAACCTTAAGATCGTTTTTGTTTTAAAATTTTAATAAACGTTGATCTTCATTAAATGATTTATTTTATTTTATTTTTTGAATGTCAAAAGAATTTATTTTATTATAATGTTGTGAAATTTTTAAAAATAAAAAAATTTAAATAAAAAATAAAAAAGGGGAGTTTAGAAACATTATTTTTCAAGAAAAACAGTTTCATATAATTGCTTCTTTAGATTTTTCATGATATTTTCTTAGTGGCACTTCTAGGACATACACAAAAAAGGGGGAGATATGTTTTGTTTGAGACTCTCTGTTTTTCGAATAGCATTTAAATTTTGGTTTGGATTAAAATATATCTAATTTAAACTAATTTTCTCTATTAACTTGATCTTTTTGAAAAATTTGTTAGTATTTTTTGTTCAAGAGATGAAGAATAAAAAAAAAAATATATCTAATTTAATCAGGATTGTATGAATAGTTCTTCTAGAAAACTACAATTTGAAAATTAAGTATTTGGCGTGATTAGGAGTTTTTATGTTTATGTGGAATTGTCAAGGGTCAGATTGTTGAGAATTTATTTATAATATTAATTATATTAAATTTCATATATTTTTGTAGCAATTCGAGTTGTACAAGTATTGTAAAATTCCTAGTTAGTTTAGAATTCTTGTAGTTGGATGACTATAGAATTTTTAAATTATTTGATTTAGTTAAATCATTTAATTGAGTTGTAAGTTTTAGTTAGATTAGGAGTCTTTTATCATAATATTATTCAGGTTTGAAGACTAAAGTACAACATAAGAAGTCAAGAGTACAAGCCAATGAAGTAGATTCATGCAAGAGCAGAAAGTAATCCGCCACATGACCGCTCAAGCGATCCCAAGAGCAGAAAGAGTACAAGCCACCATATAAATTGATTAAAAACGTAAAAATAATAAATTTTTAATTAGTTTAATTAAAAAATATATAAATAATTTTTTTTTCAGTTTTGTTAAGGAATTAGATTTTTATTTATGCGTAAAAAATATCTCGTTTTGTTTACAAAAATAAGACATTTTAGTTAGACATATAAAATGTTTCATTTTTATGTACAAATGAGATATTTTTAATTACACGTACAAACTGTTTTATTTTCTGCACAATAAGATTCTTCACTTTTCTTCGTTGTTGCATCTGAAAGTTTCCTCTCCATTTGTTTGTCAGTCAAAATCTCTCTCTCTCTCTCTCTCTCTCTCTCTCTCTTTATATATATATATATATACATATATATATATATATATAACTTAAAATAGTTAAAATACATTGTTAGTATCGTCGAGATCTTACATTTTTTCGCTATTAGAATTGGATTTCTCAGAGATTTTCGCCTAAATATGCGACTGATTTCTTTGCGATTGTTTCTATCAATCATAATAGATTAAGTTTCCACTTTTATAGCCGAGTTTTTTGGAGGGCATGTTTCCATGGAAAGTGATATATAGTGAAAAATAAATCCAGTTTTGGAATAATAATTAGAATTGAAACTTAGGGCAATATTAGTTATTAGTTGAGATTTATCTCTAACAAATATTTAAAAATGGAACCTGGACTCAAAACTCAAAAAAAAAAAATTCATTGTTTGAATAAATTTTTATATTTTTTGAACTTTTCTTATCAAAACGACCCAGATGAATTAAAAAATTTGCTAAAAAGATTTTTAAAATCTTTAAAGAATAAGCAAAAAAAAATTGAAATCTATTTCAAACGAGGCCTTAATTTACATACTATACTAATGAATTTTTGTGTTTGTGAAACTTTATAGGTTGAAGACCCGTGTCGTCCTCTCTTCCCTAGATGCCGTGGCTGGTAACAAAGTGTGAGTGGACATGGATGGCCCAGAAAGAATTTCTGCCCTAAAGTAAACCTAAAAGTGATGGGAAATAATTAAAAAAAAAACGGGTATTTATGGCATCTTTTTATTTGGTAGTGCTGCTTCACTACTTACTATGTATAAATATACATTCTGGGGTTAGGGTTAGGGTTATGGGTGTCTTTTTCTTCAACCTCTCCGCACCATATCTGACACTAGATTCTGGGTCTGGATCAGTAAATTGATTTCCAACTTTGTTTCATAGCCGAAGAGACAGATCATAGAATTCTCTCAAAACAGAGAAGAATTAGGGTTACAGAAGCATGAAGAAGCACCAAGTTGTCGTTAGAAGTGGTTCTAACAGAAGTGCCAGTGCTTCTTCCGTCGGGAGCGTCCGGTATGCTGAGTGCCGGAAAAACCACGCAGCTGATATCGGAGGGTATGCCGTGGACGGTTGCATGGAGTTCATGGCAGCCGGAGAGGACGGGACCACTGGTGTGCTTACGTGCGCTGCCTGCGGGTGCCACCGGAACTTCCACAGGAGGGAAGTGGAGTTTGAGGTAGTTTGTGATTCTTCTGTAATAGAATAAGATCATGTTGAAAAGAGTCTTTTTGAAGGGTGAGAATTGGCTAATGTTGAAGAAAAATTAATTTCCCCATCAAACAAAATGGATTTGTAAGTTGAGAAATTAAGATGCCTGGAAAGTAAATTTCAAGTACTGTCTTCTGATTGATTAGCATTTGATTGATTATATTATGTGGGAAGCGAATGAAAAGATATAGATCTATGCTGATAGATGCTTGATCAAGTAGTTATTCAAAATTCGAGAAAACTCGAAGGGATAGATGAATTGATAAGAGACCACATCTAAACACCTGGAAGTAGTTTTGAATTCAAGTGTCCTGGACCTCTTAAGGCTGGCCACTTGCACAACATTATCGCGGTTCTTATGGAGTCTTTGTTTTTCCCAGTTTATATGTGTAATGGAATGTACATAGACCCGAGATTTTTCTACAAATAGTTTCTCGTCAAAAGAAATTAAAGTAGTTATTTGAATTCTATGCATTGTGAACATCTATATTTGATATTGCATTTCATTTTATCCTAGCATCTGACTAATTGAGTGCCTAATTCATAATGAATTAAATTTGAACTAGTAGTAGGTGTTAGAACAAAGCTGCTAGATTCAGTGTGGAAGAATGTTGCTCCTACTAAGGTCAAAGTTTTTTGTTGGTTAGCATGAAATCTGGTGAGTTGCTGCTAAGAATGGGAATTATTAATAACCAAATGGATGGTTTTTGTGTTTTTTTTTTTTGTAGATCCGAGGTGGAATCAATTGATCATGCTCTTCTTTTATGTGATGATGCTTGGAAAATCTGGTCTGCTATATTGTTGTGGCGGGGGTAAGCAATGGGTTTCTCCAAGATCTATTGTTATTTCATTTGAGTGGTGGTATGAACGAAAATTTAAAAACTTGTTTAATAATCGGTGTAAGTTGAGTAAAATTAACAATAAGGTGTGACTAGTATGAAAATGGTGTACGAGGTTGGATTAATAATGAAATCAGATTAGTTTTTTATGTTTGATTTGCTTCGGTTAGATAATAGATTAAATAGGGACTTGTGTGATTTTTACACATGAAATTGGATTAAATTTATAATTTTCAATGTTGTCCCAACTTTAAATAAATATATTTTTTCAAATTTATTGCAATTATGAAAAAAAATGAGGGTAATAATGTCATTTTATTATCAATTCAAGTGGATTGGATTGTCAATTCCCACTTTTGGTGGGTAATAATTAGTAATACCCCCATTTTGGTGGAATTAGTAGCCCAAGGGGACTATTAGTTCAACCTATTTTAAAATAATCAAATAAAGTATTAATGGGTCCAAGGGATTAACATTAATCAAATCCCATCTTCTATATCTATGTACAATCAAACAAGGCTAAGAGTACTGTAAAGCTAGTTAGGGATGTTTTGCCTTTAGTTATTATGGGTCCAATTTGGAAAGTTAGAAACAAGGTGATTTTTGAAGGCATTATATACCCGGGATTGGGTAGAGGTGTTAGAAGTAATCAAATTCAGAATTGCAACCTGGGTAAGATCGGTGATTGATAGATATCTATATTCTGTAAATGATTTCATTTATCGCTGGAAAAGTATTAAGGAGGCTTTTTAAATTCAGAACTGTAATTTAGGACTTATTTGAAGAATTTGGTGCTTGTTATAGTTTTTTGAGATGCACATGTCAAACCTTGATGCTTTCACAACTCTTTTGGTTGAAAACAGTGTCTTGTTAGAAGCAATACAGATAAGACGAAAGCAAAATGTTTTGTACATACACAACTAATCACAAAAATCACATAAAATTGATCTTGATCATCTATTTATATTGAAATTAATAAGTATTATGAATTTCTCGATAAATAAATGAACAAAATTTAATTTCTGTGGTTGGTCTGTAATTAGTTTTCTATTTATATAATTATATGGCAGACAAAATAGACTAGGTCACTATAGGTAATGTGCTTCTTTCAGCATAGCTTTTGAAATTTTGTAGCTCGCTGGTACCTCACCAATGGCCTTTTCTTTTAATTTTTGTGTCTTTAGAAGTGCTTGTTAATCACGAATACATTTAAAAGTTTAAGCGGTTAGAGATAATGATAATTTTATTATTTATATTCTCAGCATATCTTCTTACGTATGGTTTGACTCTCTTTCATAAATCAACTAAATATGTGCAAATATTTTTTTATTTCCTAGTGGATGGTAAGGCTTGAATACATGATCTCTATTATCTATTCTGATACCATATTAGATTATTAATCATCAATTCACTTAAAAGTTTAAGATGTTAAAAAGATAAATAAATTCGTTGTCTATACTCTCAACAAGAATGTACATGATTGGCTGGGTTGTGAATGCCAACCTAGTTAAGATAAACTTTCTTTGCGTTGATGCCATTTTTTCTCTTAATCTTTATTATGTCGTTGTATTTTTTAGCAAAAATTATAGATAAGTTCAATTTTGAAATGTTGTTTATAGATAAGTCCTATTCAAAAATTCCATGTTTCACTAGGTCATATTTTCAAATTTTTTCTAAAATTTTAAAACATATATACCCCTAGTTGGTAGTTATTGCAACGTGATATATATATATATATATATATATATATATATATATATATATGCGTGTGTGTGTGTGTTTTGAATGATTGTTATCATATCTTTTTATTTGTAAATTTATTTTCTTATTTTTAAATATTAGATACGATTGACCAAATTTTTAAATATCACAAAAACTAATTTTTTAGATATTAGAATCATTTTGCGGCCTCTTGGTTTTGCACATTCATCCATCATTTTCAAAAATTATTTCGTGTTCAATGAAACCATTGCTTTGTTGCAAATAAATTGTTATAGCATATTTTTGTTGCATTTTCTTAATCAAACTATGATTCGGGTAGTCTATTTTTAAGTTATTTGCTTAAAATTGCAGAAATTAATATACATTGAGTTAAAATTGCAGAAAATAATGCGCATTGAATTTTTATGAATAAACTGCATCATTTTTTAGTTCCATAACATGAGCAAATTATATAAATGAAACAATAATATTATCGAAAATGATACACATTGAGTTTCATGAAAAATGATAGTTCATTTTATGTCGTTTTTCGTTATCTACTTTCTGATCGCATCTCATTTGCTTAACGTTGCAGAAAACGATACACATCGAGTTAAAGTTGCAGAAAATGATACACAATGAGTTTTAATGAATATACTGCATCATTTTTTCGTTACGTAATACGAGCAAATGATTCAAATGAAATAATAACATTATTAAAAATAATACGCATTGAGTTTTCATGATACAAATGAAACAATAATATTGTCGAAATAATTTTAAAAATGATACACAAAATAATTTGACTGTATCATTTTATTGTCGCATAAAATAAGCAAATGATACAAATTCAACAATAACATTGTCAAAAAATGATACGCACAACACAGTGACATCAAAAAAATGATACACTTGAAACGCTATAAGTAAATGATACATATAAATGGTTGTATCATTTTTAAAGATAAACACGAATGGATGTATATATTTCAATTTAAGAATCATTTTGGTGAATGGGATTGCAGCACGACCAATTATGAACTTATTACTTTATGGCTCGTATATTTTAGTAATGTTAGCAACAATATTTGTCATACTTGTAGCATTTTGTAATCATCAACTTATTCTTTCGTACTGCATCAAACTAGTACTCAAATGGTGTCTTCTTCATTGTGGTAATATGCTCTCTTCGAAGATTTGTGTTTGTAAGGAATTTTATTAGCCCACCAAGATGTGAGCGGTACGACTTGTAACAGCCGCTCTCTTTTTTTGTATCTATATTTGTATTCTTTTTCTTTTTGAATGACAATTTACAACTATAATGCGTCACTTCTATAGATGTATAGGATGTTGCAAATTAATATGGATCAAGTTGACATGGATAGACATTTTATGAAAATAAAAGAGGAACATCAAAGATAAACATGGAAACTCAACATTTCCAGAAATAATAATTATTAATAAATGATGACATGACAAGATGATACACAATATAATATGAAAAACCATACATATGAAACACATACTTCTGAGACTAAATGCAAATCATATCGACATGTGTAATACATGTGTATCAACAACACTCTTTCAGAAATGATGCAAACAAAATTATTTGTTGAATTGATACACTTTCCAAAAATGATGCACATGATACTATTTGGTTATCCAATTCAAACTATTTAGTTCTACCTTGATTGTGCCTGTTGCATTTAGTTGAAGTAAATCAATGGGTGATTCAATTGAAACAAGCAATTCCTCTTTAAACAATTATTGGATCAATTTAATACAGAACAAAAAAAAACACAGCAATTAACACAACAACGTATGAGAGCAAAAACATGGTAAAAATATAACAAAATGAAATAATGATACATATCCTTAAAAGTGAATGAACCTAGCTTATAAAAATGAATCGAAATTTCATGTCAGATATGAAGCAAGCCACGTCGAGTACCAAATATGAGGCAAAACAAGAGTCTAAAGTGATTCAAATGTCCAAAAATTAATCAAAATGAAGCACAATGAAGTAAAATGAAGCTAAATGAAGCATTTTGATAACATATGAGAGCAAAGACAACGCAAAAACATAGCAAAATATAACAATGGTGCATAGCCTGAAAGTGAATCAACTTGCGAACAGCTTATAAAAATGAATCGAGAAAACCACACAGAGTACAAAATATGAAGCAAAACAAGAGTCTTAAAGTGAAAACGAAGCACAATGATGAGCAATGAAGTAAAATGAGGCAAAATGAATCAAAAATAGAAACCGGCACATAAAAAATGACTCAAAATGATACAAACAATAGAGTTAGGGTACAATAAATTGCAAAAAATGATACATTAACTACAATTTGCAGAAAATTATATAAAATGAATCAAAATGAACCAAAATAGCAACCAGCGCATCAAAATCAACCAAAACGTAGCAAGACAAGTACCTATACAATAAAAATTTCCATTGTTACCACACCGCGAACCAACGATGAAACAAAAATCTAAACTACTTCAACGAAGCAGTTCTCTGCTGTTACCATAACTTACTGATTGAAACTAGGGTTTCAAAATGGGGATAAAATACGGTTCATGATGCTACAAATTCTCATTGTTACCTTTCAAATCAAAGGAGAATGAAAGCCTATCCAATTTTTGGCAATTTTTTGGGTGTTCATCCTTTGAGTCCACATCCCGAACTAAATTGGCATCCATCAATCCGATCTCCTCAGTTTTTCACTGATTTTTCGAACACCGTCGATGTTGAAGATTTTCACTATCACATTCAAGAGCCATTCGGAGCTTCAATATTGGAAATGGTGGGTTTCAATCGAATATTTTTGCTGATTTCTCGAAGCGATTCAAAGGAAGCGTAAACGGGAATATCTCATAGGCACGACGAGAGGATTGAAAATAAGGGTAGTTTCCGAATACCAATTTAAAATGGGACCTATCAGTAAGTTGTTCTAATTTTAAGATCTAATAGTAAAATGAATCATAAAACGGGACTTATACTGAATTACCCTATTTTTACTTTGAGTAATAAAATTCTTCTTTTTTGATAAGAAAAACAAGTCGCATTAATGAACTGTTCGTGCTTCAAGATATTTTCTAATATTATCTAATTTTAAAACTAAATTTGAAAAACAATCAAGAACAAGTGAACAAATTAAAAACTTCATACTGATGGAATCTTGAATGGAGGTTAATAGAAGGAAACAATTACAACTTGCATTACCTCATCCGAAGGAGTTGGACACCAACATATGTATACATATATACAAAAATTAATATATA